>JARJRE010000197.1:0-51957 GCA_030783385.1 Akanthomyces dipterigenus | reverse complement strand
GAACCTGATTGTTAGCCACACTGATATAATTCATGAAAAACATTTATGTCCTCTTTAGCAAGTGATTCAATTATCCCCCCCAAAAAAAGACTGCAAAGTAGTTCGCTATCCCATCCTCGACGACCGGGAGTCTGCGTGCATCTCGAGCAGGGTGCTCCGTACAGCTTGGCTGACCGTCATCTCTAGGTTAACGAGCGGTCAACAATAACAGATCCGCACAGCTATGACCGAAGCGTTGATGCACACAACGGGAACCCCGCGTCGCGCGGACTCCATATGGCGAGAACCAGCGCTGCGGAGACCAGAGCCGTGTTCCGCAGAAAACCGCATCATCGAGCAGCGGCAAGGCGTCCTTCTTTCTGCGCCTTCCAGCAGCTCATCGCCGCATGCTCTCCAGAGACCGCCCGACATGTCTCTCGTAGCTCACCACTCAAAAGCATGACCCTCGTGTTCAATTGCTCGTTCGCGGCTTCCTCGCATCTAACCCGAACAACGAAGCATACTCTCCGGCTTGAATAAGTTCAAGAAGTATATTCGCTGCAGCTGGAACAGAATCTATACGTTGTTAGAGTCGCGATTGGAGGGGTCATAGCATTGCTATCGTGGCAGCTACACGTCATTAAGCTCGGCGAACATGACATTCGTACCAGAAATCTTCTGATCCACGACCTTCGAGTGGCTACTGCTGTCCGGGGAGTCGTCGTCATGCATCGTCGCGGTCCATGCAGGTATCAGAATCAAACCATGCCTCGTCATCTTGAATGCCTGCGACACCGGGCCGTGGCAGCACCTGATGCAACCATTATGACTCGCCAACTTCAATATGGTGGTGAGCGCTTAGTAAATCTGCGGAAAGCAATATGCGTTACTCACATTTTGTTTTCGCCGAGCGGTCTTCGGTGGCGTGGCAATACGGCCGGTGCAATGACGGTTTGTGTCCGAACAGGAAACCCAGCCTAATCAGCAAATTGTGGAGAATGTGCGGCAACTTGGGCGTGTTTTCTCAGGCAGTGCGGGCATCCCTCATACGAGACTAATCCCTCGTCTCTGCAGTAGAGCGCACGTTGGTGCCCGTCGGTGTTTCAGTCGCATATTCACGAACGTCCTTGTCTGGCGGTGGCCTTCAGCCGCACGACGCACGGCAGCTTGTCTCGGGCTTCTGTGGGACCGTCCAAAAACAACGGATCGTCAGACGCCCCTCTTCCGTGCGCAAATAATTCAGCAGTGTTCCTGCATGGGACGGGGTTAAGACATGCCGACATGATGACCGACCAAGGTGAGTGTGGGACGAGGAGGAAGCGTATACACCCTGTGACTAACAAAGCTAGCAATAGTACAGGGTAATGTGCAATTGCACAACGTGCTGAAAATACGCCGTGAACAAGGGGCACCGGATATCTTGGGTGTGTTGCGCCTCTTTGTGTTTCGATGCCCCTGCTCTTCCATTCTGAAATCCTCGTCAGGGAACTGTAGTCACAAGTAACGACCCTGCAGCTGCACCGTCTCGGCCGCAAGAGCGACATGTTGCCAGGAAACCTTGCAAATGAAGAAAAAACGACAGGTACCCACACGTGCCACGCGGAGACACCGTTCCGTTGCCGGAAGAGGGCATTGATGCAGCCGGAGTAACTCGTCTCAACGAGGTGTTGGAGTTGACCAGTGCTCGTTTGTGGGCGTGCGCTTGAAAATGAAACTAGCACCCTTGTCACCGAAGACCAAACTTCGAACAGGCCATCAAGGCCTCCAGCTGCGAGCAAAAGCCATTGTGGCTGGCCCAGCACACGTCACACAACTGCTGGCTGGGACGGCTTGCTTAGACTCCGGGAAGGTATTTCCCCGAAATTCGTTGCTAACAGGGTATGGAAAGTGTTAGAAACCGAGGTCGGATGTGCCTGCGCCCTTCAGCAGTGCTGCTGGGAGATGAATACTCGTCGAGCACTCCTGCGGACACGTCACAGCTAGCTAATTCGGGTTGGCAATGTCCCTTCGATCCTTGCCGCTACATCTCGAGCAGCAAACTTTGGACAAGGGACAGCAATCACAATGAGACTATACTTGTCGCTATTCGGGATGCTGAAGAGAGAACATCCATCTGCCAGACAGAAATGAAGAATCCCATCAACCACTGTTACGGAGCACAATAGCGCGCGCAAGCCGACTACTGAGATGAAGATTCATCAGCTTTCCATATATATCGTCCAACAGGTATGCTTCAATCGGTCTTCCGCCTCAACGTGTAGACGTAAGTTTATCTTCTGACGTCCAATTGAATTGCTATAGTCTGATGCTCCCGAGTATGACCCACGCCCACATTCTCGTATTCGGCCCCGTTTCTGCTGATCCCATGTGGGACTTGCTAGCTACATGTTCTTTCGACCGAGGAAAAGTGGGCGAGATGCAGTATAAAAGATAGAAAAGAGCACAGGCTCGCTCGCAAGTCCTGATAAACTTTCGAGCGACACTACATATAAACGTATTTTATCTACCTCAACATGTCAAGTTCCCAACGCCGATGCGGATGTACATGCATATGCGATTCCCTTGCGGAAGTCGATGACATTATCATGGGAGACGATGGAACCAGGCAGGACGAGGATCATATCATGGGCGACGGTGAATCTGGTGAATCTGGTGAATCTGACGCGGACATGGTCGCGCTAAAGTTTTGTGAGAGCTGTGATAAGACGTGTCAAATAGAGGACAAAGTTAATGAGGTGACTTCCTGATCCATTCAGGCTGAGTCCTCCTCGCAGTCAAGTGCGTCTTCTCGTTTGATCGACAACCTGCGCACAATGCTAATTCTATTCGACTATAGGTATACCGCTCATGCGATGATGAACTTGGTCTTCCCCGGACGAGTACACCATGCCACCGTCGGAGATGCAATACACGCCAAGTAATTAGCAACCTTAGTATCATATTTAGGCATGGTAGAAATCGTATTTTGCTGAGCAATTATGTCAGTCGGCCAGACAAATTTGAGATTGTGTCTAATCGCATGCCTATTCTCTGATTGAAGACGTGACTTCTGGGTTCTTTATCGATCGGGTTGGTGTGTCTTCACAGCCTGCAATGGGCTACTCTTTGGACTCAGTTGCTCACGTACCTGTGATTGGGTAGGGCGGCCGTCTCTTTCGAAACGTAAGTGAGGCTATGTACGAGACGTTCTGCGTATGTCACCCACGACAAAGCTTCACTCGGTGCGCCTAACTTCTTTGTCTCAAAACGCCATGGTGGTCACGAATTTCACCGCCTAAAATCCAGGACAAACGCTTCTCGACTTTCGCATCATTTTCTTCGAAGAATTGCACCAACCGAACTGGCTATCAGCGCCTCGCGATCACCACTCAACTCTGTCTTCACTAACTTAAGTTGAGACCTAGACGCCGGGATCAAACTTGTCGCATCAAAACATCTGCAGCAGCTTGGTAAAAGCCAGAGCTTTGCCCCCTTATGCATGTTCGAAGCAGCAATCATTCGTGCCTACCATCACTTTCAGAAGACCCTTTCTCTTTGACTGGCCGACCATCATAAGCTTGTGTGCAGCCCTCGCATCTAATTTAAAAGCATTGTCGACATCGGCCATCATTCATTCTTCATTGCCAGTGAAACTCCTCGGACTAGTCGAACATGAGCCCATAACTCGCCCTCTGATGGGCAAATGGAACTTGCGCAATATGTTAGCCGACAACTTTCTACCTTCCGATTCTCACGATTCTGTATAGAGCGCCAACTGCAAGTCTCATCTTGAACGTCATGACAATATCCACAGCAATGAGCATCTTTAGTCTTGCTCTGCTCCTGGCTGTGGCAACGCTTTCATTCAGAGAAGCGCTCCAGCCGAAGCCAAATGCGGCAAACATTTGTCGAACATGTGGAACTTTCCATCTTTTTATTCCTCTGTCAGTCGCTAAACTCTCTGCAGTACTCTTCTTTTGCCCAGCTTCGCCGCACCAATCCATGCCAGCGGAGAGTAGGGGCACACGCGACAGTCGCCTCTAAGCCAGAACCCGCAGGCCAAGAACCAGCACCATTCTTTCCAGGATGGTCCTCACGTCAGCGAGTCTCTGCGCGTCTCTGCTACAGCTCCTAGCCAGTCCATGTCACAGATCCACTGTTTGGGCTGGCGTTGCTTCTTCCCTCAACAACAACCAAGCGTACCAGCACATTATGTCGAACGCTGGCAGCTACTTTGTCCAGCAGCATGTCGTCCAGTTTCAGCATAGTCACTCCATTCCGCAGCACTTATATGCCGTTGACCAGGTTTTCCCTGACGTCTCCATTATGGACAGCAACGACCAATCTCTGATCATCGTGGCTACATCGATTGCTCGTGTAGCATCATGGGGTGGCCTGCACACCTAAGACATGATGACATTCTGTGTCTGCGGTCCTCTCTTTTTGCCTAGCACCAGTCAGAGCCTAGAAGCTCACGACAAGCTCTGTTCTCCACGTCGCAAGACTCACACGCACTGTACAACGCCTTTGCTGTCTGCCAACAGCCGACAGGCTAGAGGGACTCGGCGCTGTAGTCCGGCGAGGTTTCATGCGTAGGGTGTAGGCCCCAGTCTTTTGAATATTACCCCAATTTACAAAGAAATACTTCTCGGTCCATTTAAACTCGGTTCTAGCCACGTAACTTTACTTTGTGACTGCCTAGACGCTCGTGAGTATGAATGATGACGTTTCTCGTCTCGAGCCAGCCACTTACGCCGACATGGGATCTACAGTCGAGTGACGGCCATCGCAGGTCAGCTGTTTCAGCTGCCCTGCGTGCGGGCCATGCGCTGGCTGGCACCGTCGCTTAATTGATTGTTGATTCAGCGTACATAAGATGATGATTGGCCACACTTGCATGCGCAACTGTACTCTGGGGTAGCCACTCCGTCTGTGGCGAGAAGTAGATTGAGTACCGGACTGACCATCTGTGGTCAGTCATGCTCATTATGCAAGCTTCACAAATTGGCTTTCTTCCATGCAGGTGGATAACAGCCGTACCGTAAGTTTTGAGGATGTTGGCAGAGCCACGTGAGTTAGCAGTAGCGATGCGGCTCAGCCTTATGGAGCTGGCCTCTTTACTATGGGCGGTGAGATCTGCGGGGGTGCCACACCCCTGGTGTACCCATATCATTATAAAATCACTCGTCCTGTCGCAGTTGGTTTTTCCGACCTCCGCTCGGCTTTGCGCCTTGCCTGCAGGTGCAGGAAACGGTTCCACAGCTACAACTTGAGCAACACCACTGCGAGACTTGTGGCGTAGTTCTGACCAGCTGTGCCTCCGATGGCAGATCCCTCGAGCCTGGTGCATGGACCAACTCATTTGTTGGCCAAAGCCGCACTTGACGCGCACCGCAGTACCCCATAGTTTTAGGCACCCTGAGCTGCACTTTTGTGACACGGCCTCTTATTAGCAATCTTCTTCTGCCCACATTTTATCTCAGCAATCACATCATCAGCATGTCAAGGTCAAACAAGTCATCAACTGTTTCAGCGCTGAACCATTGCTTTTAAATCCAACGACGAACACTACAACACAGTGACTCGCATGGCTAAAGAGATATATCTTCAGCGAGTCGTCCCATGGACTACAAAAGAGGACGAAGTTGTGTTGGCCAACAAATCTCAAGGTGTCTCGAATTGGGTGGATATTGCGAAGGCTGTTGGTACCAAAAGTCCCAAACAATGTCGCGAACGCTGGTGTAACCATCTTAACCCAACTCTGACCCACGGGCCCATTACCAAGGAAGAGGGTGATCAAATCGAGAAGCTGGTCACGGAAATCGGGAGGAAATGGGCAGAGATTGCCCGACGGCTTTCTGGTCGCAGTGAGAATGCCGTCAAAAACTGGTGGAACGGTGCCCGGAACCGCCGCAGAAGAGCTGAGCAACGTCGTACCACCCACGCAAGCGCCCGAGAAGAGCCCTGTCTTCAACCAAGGCCGAGAGTAGATGCAGTTCTCACACTGCCTCCGCCGAATCGCGGGCAGTCTCCTATGAGGCATCACCGTCCGCACGGCCCTTGGCCAGAATATCACCGTCCGCACGGCCCTTGGCCAGAATATCACCGTCCGCACGGCCCTTGGCCAGAGTCCCATCTACCGTCGCCAGTTGCGTCAGAGTCGCTCGACAGGGAGTGCTATCCCTACACATCATCTACTGTTCGAACAACCATCTTACAAAAACAACCACCAAAGCTGCCGCCGCTGAGAGCACTGCCCTTTGGACCTCCCCGGCATCAGCACGGCAGCCTCGCGTCCAGTGGTACGCTGTTGTGTTACGACGCTCAACGTGCAGGCAACAACGAGGCGCTCAGACAACTACAGTCGCCCTTGGCATCTGATTCTCCAGATGCAGAACACCAAGAAATCAACAAGAGCAGTTTTAACATGTCTATTTCTACTCTCTTGCATTAAGCACTTTTTACAGTCGTCCACGGGACGACACAATGGAAAATGGATATCAGACGAGGGTCGAGCTATGCTGCAGCGCCAAATGAGCGCGGGCTGTAGCTTCAACAATGTCCAAACAAGCGTCATCGTTGGCACATCATCCATTTCCAAGTCACAGAACGACGGGGGTCTCAGTCTGGGATCTTTGGAGAGGAGATCTTCTGTAGTACTGACTGTGCAGAGAAGAGGAACAAAGCTGGAAATTCCACGGGCATAGTTTCCTACAGAGCAACTTGCCTTGCTGCACGCCTCTTACTCATACCCATATGACTGGTTCGACCAGAGGCAAATGTGTAACTACATTCGGACAAGACGTTGATCAATGCAAATGTATAGAGCGCAATTGGCTTTCAGTGCGATTTTCAATCTTTTCCTGGCATTGAAGTCCTGTGAGACGCGGAAGGGACGCATGATGGAATCATTGTGAAACGACGACCAATAACAGGACGAGTCGGCGGTGAAGCTCGTGACGAGGTCGCGGCCGCCAGCAGAGCGGAGCTGGGCAAGAAAAGCTGTCATCCTTTCCTCATGTAGTACTTGCGCAGGCCAAATTGAGACGTAGCTTACGGTCCAGACAACTCGGAAAGGTCAGTGAGCCCAGGTATCTGGCCAGATTCGATAGAGATGGTGAGGGACTACCGCCAATGTCTTGAGCAGACCGGTGGCGACTGTTGGCAGCTTTGGGATTGTCTCTGTTATGCAGGGTCAGGAAGGCGACGGCTCCATCTGCAAGGGACTGTAGTTATTACTGGTATTTTTCGGCTCCGGACCGTGTACCTGACAAGTTGTGCGCCTACGCTGTGCCCCAAGCTCCATCCCGGAAGGTCGCCCAGCTTCCACACCCCATCGTGATCCCTCCCTTGCCATGAACCCCCCCTGTCGTGATTCGCTCCCTGCACACTCTCGGGTTCGTATGCGGCCCGCTTTCGTCAGGACGCCGCCTTGGAGCTGACCGGGTCGACTGATGTCTCAGGAGGGTATCTTTCAGCCCATCGCTCCTGCTGGTACATCAGCGCCAGACATTGGACTCAGGTCGAGGCTTGCTGGTCTCCGCGGCGCCTCCCACAACGAGTGTCCCACATCATTGAGCACGGGCGATACCAACCTGTCTGCCTGGCTAGCGGGACAGCCTGCCCGGCTTGCCAGCACACACCTCCATCAGCGGACAGGGAACCACATTATTCGAGTACTGTGACGGGTGGACGATCTCCAGGTCAACCTCTGGTAGTGTGGACCGCTTCCGCTTTCTACGTACCATCTCAGTACAAAATATCTGCCCCCAACATGTACATCGGCAACAGTCCCACTTTCGTTTCTTAGACGATAAATTGCGCCGTGTGCCGGTTATAGCTATCGCAGTCTTTCCGCACGAAAGTTCTTCGCACACCAGCACCAAGCTCACCAAATCCTTCACCTGGAGGGTAGGTGCACGTCTGAGCCTCATCGCTACGATCGGAGCCAAGTCACCACAAAAGCACCTAGATGCCAGCAACGTGGAGAACGAGCTGCAAATGACCAATGCACTGGAACAAGTTGGGCGCCAGCTGCTGGCCAGCTCTGCCCTCGAAGAACCTGCTCAGACCCCTGATAGTCCTACAATGCGGATCACACTGCTACGCCATGTAAGTAGCAGCCGTTTCAACATGTCATCGTGATAGCAAGTTCACGGTTATGTGGGATCACGATGACGTGCTTGTCAGAATTGCTCTGTTCTTCAGTTGCCTAGGGTACGCCAAGGTAAGCAGCCTTCCAAGCGACAATGTCCATAGTGCTGTCTGACTCGACTCACTGCTTCATAGCAAGCCCTCACAAACGCTGAACCAGAATCTGGGGCTAAAAGACATTACGCTGAAGATCCATGGAGGCGCGTTTATTTCAGCACAGGGTATGATAGCATAGACTCGGATCTACTCGTTGATATGGTTAAGATCGCTGACTATATGACCACGATCTAGGATACTGGATGTCCTTTGAATGTGCTAAGGCTGTATGCGCCACGTTCTGCCACCCCATCGCCGCCGCCCTCATACCACTCTTCGGGCCAACGTTTCCATCAGAATGTTGCGTGCCTGATAGCTCCGGCTATGGTAACATGACCATTGATGTTTACATCATCGAGCAAGCTAAGCGGGACATTCAAGCCTCGCGCTCGATGCGCATGAAGCCGAACGCTTCATTCGCTTCTCGGCCCGCTGCAGCACCGGAGCGCCAAGTTCTCGAACCTCAGCCTGATTAGCATTCGTGCGAGAGATCGACGCAGCTGATCCCACAGCGCATTCATTATTCGTCCTGGAAAGCGATAAATGCGGCCGCCTCGCTGTGAGCCCGATCCGCCAACAGCCAACGGCCCTCATCTCTGGTAACATAAGCAAATTGAGGAATCACCTTTCTGCGGGTAGCCGGCACAGGCTAGTGCTCTTCATCGCAAGAGGTGATTCTCCCAAACGATGTCACACGCGCCAGCGCGAATTACACGACCGGAACTACCCGAACTCACCGGTCCACCGCATCCCCAGATAGTCGCCGAGGCGGACGGGCTCTAGCGAAGGTACATGTTACCATTCATCGCGGACTTGAGCGACCACACGGGCTACTGAAAGGTGGCGTTGGTGTCGAGAGGGGAGACGAGCCCTCGAAAGCGCAGACAGAGGGACGGCTCGGGGAGAAAAGAGGATTGCCATGACATCACGATGTAGAGATATTATGGCCGAATTTTTATTAATATATAACCACGCATTAACAGTAAAGTACAACAAGGATAGATTCAGTTGCTATATCATTTAGTGTAGCGGAAGCTTTACTCTTTTCAGCCATATTCTGAGCATTATTCCATAGTGCATTGACACCTACAGCGGAACAAGATGCTGGGTAACCACTTATGGTAACAGAACGAATAGATCATTTGCATTACCATGACGAAATACAGTTATGTTACTACGTAGTGATACTTCTACAACATATGCTCATAATTCTCAAGTGGAGGTGAGAGAAAAGCGGCTATATGGAAGTATCGCACAACGGACCCGTATTAGTTCCCCGAACCTCAAGCTAATGGATAAATTGGCGGGAAAAGTGGGGTCACTTAATACTATATCTAAGCCCTGTGGGTCCCGCTGGGATTGTGGTGAGATTGATGGAGACGAGGGCGGAGTCTCGCCTTCGACACAGCCTATTTTGTTTACGACTGCTCCAAATCGCCATAACCCGGCATTGGCTGTTCTTTCACAGAGTACAAATAGCCCGTGCGCGCGCTCATTGGCTACAAGGGCAAATAATACGATCACGAAGGCGTTCTAACTTTTTCAACGGACGGGGGGGGAAAAGTTTCGCTGTGGCGTTTGCTCCCGCGGCCAGCTGCCTGCGGTGGTTGAGGCAATGAGGCGACGCTAGGCTATTATGCCTACACCCGTACCTCATCCTCCTTTGCGCTTACCATCCTCTCATTTCTTTCTTGCTTTTTTGGTGTAGCCGGCTACAACTCTGCTCAGCCACAAGAATCGCCTCCCTCGGCCCATTCTCAAAGTGTATAAATCAGCGTGGCCCATCCTTTCATCTTGAAAGCTCTAACAACACAACCCAGAAAGTGCCTAGGCGAGCTTCATGCACTTTTTCTGAGACGACGTCGCCTTTTTTTCTTTGCCCTGCCGCGTGGATATTTTGAGAGAATCAACCTCACGATCGTCCGCTCAATTATTTTGGAAATAGCATCTCCCAAAAGTGCAAAAAGTGCTCGGCAACACATCTTTTGTGCGCTTAGGCATGGCTGATCAACCCTATCACTACTATGCTGAAACGAAACCCTTTAGTCTTCACAAGTATCCGGATCCAGATTTTATTTCGCCTCGTCACAGTCGTTCAGGTTCCCCTCCCCCTCAGACGCAGCCTATGTCTGGTGGCAACCAGCACACCCTACGCAGTGGTACGCTGAACACGCCAAACACGCCAAACTTTGTGCATGACCTATCCCTCAGACTCTACCAAAGTGCCGAAGCTGATCAGAGAGACGGAGTGAACTCGATTGCATCAGACCCGCGCCCACCGCACTTTGGCTCTGGGTACTCGCAGCCCATGATACACGACGCTGGGAGTACTGTTTCTCCCCCGCTGCCAATTGCGCCTGTGCCCGTTGATGGCCACGGTGTCCTGATCCTGAACCCGTCGCTTTTCAACGGTCTCATAAGCCAGAGTAACGCCGGCTTGTTCTATAGCGTCGATACCATAAAGCCTCCAAACGGCATCACGAGTAAGAGCCAGGTTGTTGGTTCTCAAGGTCGCAGAGGCATACTGCCCAGCGCTCCCGGTTACCCTGCTGCTCTTGAGGTCGATCAGTCTGCTACGAAAGACCGTGACGTCCCCGTCAAGGATGACGAGGGTAAATTCCCGTGCCCTCACTGCACCAAGAAGTACGTACACGCCAAGCACATGAAGCGTCATCGGCTACGTCGTAAGTCTCTCTTCCTGACAATGAGAGTGTGACCTCAACGCATCACGGTACTCAACCGCTGCATAGACACTGGCCAGCGCCCCTACAGATGTGTTCTCTGCTGCGATACCTTTACTCGCAGCGATATCCTGAAGTGCCACTTCGACAAATGCTCCATACGCCGCGGCAACCCGGCTGGAGCTACACATCTTTCTCATCCCTTGGCATACGTTCAGACGAGTCCCCGAACCAGAAAGATAAGAGCATATCCGAAGTCGAACATGAATCGTATGCTCGGCGACGATGTGGTATACCCATCTGGCCAGTCCTCTGAACAGTTTCTATAGACACAAATAAAAGATCCACAGAACGAAATTGAACCTCCCGGTCTATAAATCTAAACATCCCCATCCTCGCAGCCGCTGCGATTTCTTGAAACCGCAACCCACCCGGTACGATGGCGAGACCGCTACAAATCGCCAACAGGTACACGTGAAAGGAACTGACGGCTACCATTGTCGCGCACGCACAGCTATATATGCCGGCAAATGGGAGGAAGTAGTGGTGTTTGGAAGATCATCGGCTTCGGCTTTTGTTGCTTACTAGGGTTTAAAAAAAAGGGTCACCAAGCATCGGCCGTGCTCAAATGAGTACCGTTAGGCCACCGACCGTGTGTGCGGTAGGCAAGTACGAATACTGGACAGAGAACCCACACCTCGCTCCTTGGACTCGTCGTCCGTTGTCACCAACTTCACTGCTCATATCTCCTGATAGAGACTTTTAGTCTCCGCTGCAATGGGCCCTCTATAATTGGCGTCAGCCCAGCTGGCTATTACCATCCGATTCTCTTTATGCTGTCGTAGAGACTGGGGCCGTAATAGATCAGTTAAGCAGAATAAAATAGACCAAGAGCTTCATTATTGGATTGTAACTATTCTCCTTTTGTCGAGGAAAGTCGGACCGGCGATCAATTCCGACCTCGGTCATGTCATCATGTTCGACAAACTGGAACAAGCTTCAGAAGAAGACTGAGTATATTTGAGCTGAGTAAAAAATGTGCTTGTCTACCTCCTTGTCTTTGACTTCAAAATTGAGCCATTCGGACGCGTCGTCCTCAATCTCTTGGCACATTTCCTTAGGGCCCTTTGGCGTACACATTGACAAATAAACCTCAGAGTCACAAAAAACGATTAGGCCCAAGTCTGCTCCATTAGTTGTGCATCAAGACGTGGTAAAACGTCACAGCGATTGCTGTTTACGAGTTCGCCCGCACGTCCCATATCAGAGGAGCAGAAGAGCCAGTGCTGATTTCAGACATACCGTCCGCGTCGTCCTAAACGTAGACCTCGCCGAATGGGTTTATCTTCCCGTCGGCAGACATAATTTTCATATTGTTCATCTCGCTTTCGATTTGACCTGAGCCCGGGCGTTCTGATTGACGCCCGCATTCGGCCGAGAAGGATGCGAGGCTGCAGTGATTTTACCACGTTGGTGAGGGCTACGTCTGGAGCATTGTTTGGCGTGGTGGTTCAGAGTGCGCTTGATATTGAACTCGGCACTGCAGAGCTCACATTTGTAGAGGCATTCGCCCTTGTCTGCGCAATCAAGTTAGTATGGCAATGTTTCGGAACCACAACCCCGTCGATAGAAGCCAACTCACGACGACGACGATGACGAGTCAAGGCATCATTCCTAGTGTAGCTACTTCCACATTGATTGCAAACAAATGTGCCATTGACAGCCCTAACAGTCACGCTGATATTCTTTTCAGCAGAAGTATCGATAGCGGGAGCAACAAGACAGCCGAGAGCATGTGGCGGATTGACTCTATAGCGCTGGGAGCCAGCCAAATAGGAAGGTTGCTCGCTCTCGATCATGGCATCGTTTTTAGGTATCATAGTTCCAGCTTTGTAGTTCGAGTCAACGTCGTTCTGGCTCACGATGGGACCATGTGGCATGGTTGCTAGGACGGGACGATTGCCACTACCACCAGTAGGCGTAGGCTCTATGGGCTGCAATGGAGCAGTAGGCATCGTGAGGCCGTGCATCGTAAGCTGCGAGTACTCATAGCCTACGACCGGCGAGTACGGACTCTGAGCCATCGGGTACATGCCGACTCTTTGGAAGATTTCGATGTGCTGAGGACTGCTAGGGGGCAGGTCCCGAGTAGAATCTGGCGCATTACACAAAATGGCGCACGGGGGTCGCGGGCTGCTGCCGTACATAGTTTGCATGATCGTGATGAAGGTTGCAGTGATGGCGTTCGAGGAATAATTTGGTAAATCGGGGTCCAACAGAGCAGATGTTGTTTTCAGGACACGACGGTAATTCCAAATGGAAGAGTGACAGCGCGCGACGATGAAGTCTCGGGCGTTGAACACTAAGAACAAAGCCACGCCTCTAGCCGGACAGTTTATTGTCGGTCGGAGCGAGAGAGACAGCGTAAACGGGGACTCGACATAGCAACCCCAATTTTGTTGACGATAGCGAAAGACGGGGACGACGAGTGTCAGCTTTATTGACTTGCAGCTCCCAAACGATGATTACAGGAGAAAACAAAGGTGAACTCGTCCCCGAGGAGGTGGACAGGCGTCGCCGAGATGCTTGTGAACTTGCATTTTTGGGAGAAATAAGCTGTGTATGGGGCCGTGATCGTTTCTATGTTTTGCTATTGCACCACGGGAGGCGACTAGTGCGTCTCACAACGCTAAGGGGCCGGTCCGCGGAGAATGTACAGATGAGCGGACGAAAAAGTGACAGTCGTGCCAAGAGGCGTGCTTATAGTCCGGCATGGAGCACTACGCCATTTTATACTCAGTATTGGAACGAGCTCAGACGTCCATACCACGAGTGCAAGCCCGAGAAAGCGGCCCATTTCTCAATGACTACGGGGTTTTGCGAGCTACTGCCTGCCGTTGCTGGTGGCAAGGGAGGTCACTACGCTTTTTGCAAACTTTGTTTTGAAGCGGTACTTTGGAGAGCTCTCCCCTATACCTACTGTCGTTTTCTGCTGCCCAGTAAATGCATAGCATTGCCAACTATGCTTTGTAGCGCAAGACAGTGCTGCCAAGCTATAGAAGGTCTTGGATTGCTTATACCGCTTGCAATAGTAGCGGGGTCTCTTACAAAGCAGCAAAGATAGACTGGAACACGATGTAGATTCCTCGTAACATCGTCTCCTCGCTGATCATCGTGTTGAGCACCGTCGAACGATGGCCTAGGACCACGGTTCCACTGTTTGGCTTCAGAAACTGTAGAGTAGCGTTATGTATACGACCGGCTCCTTGATTTCTGTCCGGTCATGATTCATTCAGCCTCGTATTCGTATGTCTTGCCCTTGCCATCGAATACGCGGACGCTGCACGGGCTGTTTGAACGGTGTGAAAAGCGGTCAGTGTCGGGTGCTGCGACTAGAAGCAGTATGAAACAAGAGCAGGCTGGGAGCGGTCACCTTCTCTTACGATCTGCACCAAAACCTTTACGATGTCAGGGTGGTGACAAAACAGACCATCAATACCGCTTTTTGCGCAACACATACAAGAAACCAATCATAATCTTAGCTAGCCGTTCAAAAACATGCGGTAGACGTGAGGATTTGATTTGATTTCTTCGATTCGCCGGCATTTGGTCTTGGCAAGGGGATCATCACAGCTTGGTACGTGGTGTTACAGAAAAAGGGATATATTTCGTATATTAATAGTCTGCTTTGTCACATGTGGGGAGCGCAAGCTTGCAGCTTTTTATTCCATAACTACTGGAACTTTCCTGGTTGTTTTGATGTCTCAAACACAACAGACTTCACATCGCCGTCACACACCCAGATCAAGTTGCAACTGCACCCCTCTGTGAACCATCGAAGTCGAAGAGCTCCTACAGAACTGTACTCTGGCAAAACGCCGAGCGCGAGGACACGCTCGAGCCCTGACTAGAAGAGCTGCGAGTAGCACCCTCTACCCTACGTGCGATGGAAATGCTGTGTAGTGTGGGGGACCTTCGTCACTTCTCAAGGAAAATCTGCATGAAAACTTTAGCCTGGCGTGGTGGTACCGGCAGGGTATTAGCTCCAGTCACAGCCCAAACTCCCCCTTTCCCAAGTCCTGCTTTGTCCTGCCCTACCCTGCCGTGCCTGCCTACCCACTTCGCCTAGGTTGCCAGCTGCTAGCCGTTCTTTCATTATGCAGAAGACCCAAACCAGCTCACGTTCTTCCATCAAAAAAGTCTCGCCTCGTACATTGAGGATTCCCCTTAACTATACGCCCTATTCCTACGCCAGATCTCTCTAGCATTTGCTAGTCACGCTGAATCGCACCGCAATATTCACCGTTGCTCTGCTGGACTGCTCTTCTCTGCATTTGTCTCCATACTGCCGACTTCGCCGCTTTCAAGAGACGACAGCATTGACCCTCTGGCTTTGCCAACAGCACTTTTATTCCTGCTTTCGGCTATCTAGGTTCATATCCGCTCTGAGTGACTTCTGTGCTCGAAGTTTTACTTGGACCGTTAAGGTGGGCGCGCAATGACTAAATCACCGCGATTTTTCTCGACCCTCTTCGTCACCATTTGGCCTATGTACTATTGTTGGACAGCTGGTCCGGTATTTCGACTATCGGACATACCTGACCCTGGCCTCTGGCCCACGACGGCATCAACTTCGATCTTCGCGACCCAACCAACTCCCTAGGACAGACTCCAAGACGGCGATGATAGCTGTTCCAACTCCTCTCCGTAGCTCTGCATTCCAAAATGAGCCGTTGGGGTGCCCGCTTGTCAGACGGTGCCCTTCCTTCTACTCGACAGGTAAAGGATTTGGGTGTCAATTTCAAAGCGGCCCGTGCGAGACTAACAGATAGAACTTTGCAGGCGGTTCCCGAATTCCACCTAGCCACAAACACGGCACGTCAGGGACACCGGTCACGCAACGCCTCGCCCAGCTTCCAACAGCAGCACACCGCTGCCAGCTTTGGCTGGAGAAGCTCAGCGCCAGCCCGCTACACGTCTTGCATGCCTTCTTCCGAGTTTGCCCACCGTGATCACCAACCCTGTCTCCGCAGCCTGCCACTACCGCCTCAATTGGAGCGGGGCCGAGATGAGCACTACGCCGACGACTACGCCACTCGCCACATGATAGGGGAACATCACACCGGACACGCCAGCCAAAGCCCAATGCTCAGCTCTCGGCTTTTCGATCATGGCAGCGGGCTTCGCCACTCTATGTTTGCAGCCGCAGTACGCTCAGAAGAGCGCTCGCTCTTTGCCCATCCTCCTCGCGTTATGCCGCAGCATGACGTTAGTCAATGTCAAGAGGGAATGACGGGCATCAGTGGGGAATCCAAGAAGCGCAAGCGTCGTGCCAATTTTCCTCCGCAAGCTATCGATACGCTGAAGTCTTGGTTCAATGATCGGAAGTGTCCTTAACCGATGATGAGAAGCAGGAGATGGCGCGTGTCACAGGCTTAGAATTGAGTATGTTCGGCCATCGTGCGCTCGCTGCTGTGTTCAAACTGACAAATGTTTAGACCAAATCACGAACTGGTTCGTCAATGCCCGTCGACGACTGCCCCGACCGATGTGAAGAAACGCTCGTGCCAGAAGGACGCTATGCACAGTCATTTTGGTGGCTGCGCTGATCTGGATGTGCCCGATTTTGACTGCGAAAGCACGTACGGTGCTAGTCCACGCATGCATGCCGTTGGCGGTCTCCAGCGGGATTAAGTCGTTGCAGACGCGCGGAGCGTCGCACAAAACGAAAAGCTAGAATGATACCTCTTGTAAATACTAGAGCGATTAACATTAATCGGTAAAATCAGCCTCACTACGTGGGTTGAATTCGGCCTTTCGAGATGAGTAGACACATTTTGTTTGGGAAGAAGATACATGATTTTAGTGCATTCAGCATTTACATATGCACCTAATCAGGTTGTCGCCTCGGGTACTGGAAGATTTATCCATGACCGTACAGGGAGTTAGTATTAGTATGTAGTGATGGCAATCGTGGCATTTGTAACAAGCTTAGCAGCCAAGATCAGCTGCTGATATAAGCACATGAACCTTCTGAGTATGCTCGTTACTGTTCCACAATTCTTCCGTCAATCTGGACCCTGGCAAGCCATCATGCCTTTCCCTGGCGATCACTTCTGGTTTCGGCTGAGGTGCAAGCCGTGTCCGACGCACCCCTGCACATCGAGCGCGTGGGCTGCACTCGCTGCGTGTTACTGCCTTCGCGCCACTGACGTCTGGACACTTTGATGAACAGCGCCCCATCCTTCGCGAGCGAGCACGAGCAATCCTATACGTGCCAGCAAGCACACTCGGCATTCTCTGAGGGCTCGGATTTCTGGCACCGAACCATATTCATCATGTTGCTTGGCGACCTTTCCCTCAGCTTCTCCGCGTCCGTCGCCATCTCTCGAAGCGGAACCAGCCTGTGGGATAACAAGGCCAGCCAATGGAATGTTTCGCCCGTGAGAAGATTGCGCGGGAGGGCTTCTATACTGTTGGGAGCGATCATCGAGTAGGCATATGAGAATGAAGACATCTTTTGTGGCGTTGTGCGACCCGGTGATCTCTGGTCGCGACACCACTAGGCGCGATACATTAGTACATAGGAAGCAGGCATGGCCATCTAGATGCCGGCTATTGAGAGGAAGTAGTGGTGTCTGATGTCTACGCGTATGCATGGCGAGTAGTAAAGAGTGAGGGCGCGGGGAGACGGCCGGCGAACCTGCATTGTGCAAGACCGAACAAAATTCAACCATCTTGACATGGATGTGGCAGCCTGTCCCCGTGGGCCGACGCGCTGTCCTGCGCCCAGAAATAGACTTTTTGCGACCGAAACGACTCAAGTAGTCGAAATTGGCGCTCGTTGGCGTGAGAGGCTGATTAGTGGTGTTATGGGGAGTGGCTTGCTCTCTAGCAACATCAGCTGGCAGATGTACCTTTCGGGGGAGGCGAGGCGGAGAGCTTTCACGGAGCCAGCATCTGCGCACTGTCCCTAGCGGGTAACTGCCCACCAAGTTGTACCACACACGGTCATGTCTCTCCGCAGATGGCGTCGAGTAGCTGCCGATACTCTGCACGTGACCTGTCTCCAAGGTTCGGGATCATCGCCTGCTACATCATTGCTATCGGACTAAGGTTCTTCCTCTTCGGGCTTACTGGGATACATGCAAGAATGACACGCTGGGAACAGGGCGGCCGCGACAAAAACAATGACCTGGCAGGGACGCGTGTTTTTGGCATCGAATTCCGCGATCGTTGAAGACAGACTGCCCTATACTACGAGATGGACCAACCGGGAAGTCGAAAAGTTGCGCGAGCGGTTCAAGGAGGACACAGAAACACGTCCGGGAGGCGCGCGCTCCGCAAAACCGCTGTGATGACAAAAGTGCTAGAGCTGATGACAATGGTGAGCTAGGTGAGCGGCGCGCACTGCGATCACACATGAGCGCATTGAGTAGGGATTTGCAATTAAGGGATAGAGGAGCACTTAAGGAACAATCACCTCCGCGACCAGTTGTTCTAGATCTCTATTCATCAATCTGAGGAACAGTTTCGCTTTTAAAAGTCCTACTCCTAACGACTGTTTACCGATACTGCTCAAGAACGTGCTGTCCTGTAGCTTCAGCCTGACTTACCCTCCAAGAAACAGACCTGCTGTTACTCAGTAAATAAGCCATCGGTACATTCAGGTGTAAAACTGAATAGCCCGCCGTCACAGCTAAGCCAGTCATGAACCTACCCTATAGTAGATAGCAAAACTCAATCTTTTTTCCTTTTATGCATCATACTTTTGAAACACTGCGATTGATCGATTGTAGTTTGCAGGCACGGAGTACCCATGCGGGTGTCTTCGAATCCGCCCACGATAACGGCATGGTGTTGAGGAATTGGGCGCGCCAATCACGATGGACGAGACACGGAGTGCAACCTACGCAACGCAACTCGACCCGAAAGCATTCACTATATGAAAATCACGATCGACTACTTGAATGCGCATCTTTTGACATCTATATCCAGCACGCTACCGTAACGTGTGTAGTCTATTAATTTGGTAGGATTAGAGAATCTCAAGGTTGCTGCACGGTTTGCTTTGTGGTGTTTTATGTTCCCGATCACACTAAAGTCAATAGACGAACTGACAGAAATCTGGCTTGTTCAAACTAAGGCGCTTACTACAGTATACAGCCCAAGTATTTGCGATACTTATAAAACACAGCACCCTTTCCACATGTTGTAGGCGACACACGCCACTGACAGCAGAACACTCGCAGGCTCCGTAAAAAGACGGCAATAAGACTCGTGCTACCACATAATTCACTGACTCCAGGACCCGACAAGTAATAGTGGTAATGGCATGCGTGACACCGGTGGGAAAAATCATATATGTTGCTGATTGTAATGATACGCTCGAGTTCTAAGCTGCTGGTTTTATAAGTGAAGCCTGTTTTCTCTATCTATATTTTGGGCGTCTGGACTAACGTCACTCTCTGCATCTTTCCTCTTTTGCATGGCATTGACCCCGGTTGGTTCTGAGTTGTCAAGGGGGCTAGGCTCATCATGCGACGATGTGCAGCTAAACGAGGTCGTCAGTGAGGGAAGCAAGTCTTCTTGCTCGGTTCGCTGCCGCTTTCGTCCTCTCCGCGCATCATCTCCTCGATTGCCCGCAACCCATGCCGCGGTGCGAATGTCGTCTTCCCAGGCCGGCACATAGCCATCGCTTTCCGATGCGTCGCGCTGGTAGTCGGACGGTGGCCTCGATCGCTTGCTAGGGCTTGAGGCGCGCGATCCGCCTCCACCGTACCGCTTGTGCCGCTCGGCACGATCCATATCAACCACTTTAGTCACCCACGACGGGCGGCCGCTCGGTTCGATGCCGCGCCGCACCACAGCAATTTGGCGCTGCGCCCCTCGAAGAACAAAGTTTTTGACGTAGGCAAAGACAGTAAAGGCGAATCGGGCAAATAGAAACTGTGGCGCGACGACATCAAGACTGTGCACCTTACGGTTGTGGTGGCGCAGCGCGACGTCGGCGATGCTGTTTTGCGTGGAAAAGAAGTGAGCAACGGTGTGACAGCGGTCGTCGGCTCCGAGTTTGGGAACAAGGGTGAAGGCACGATCGTCAAAGATCTTGTGCATGTCTGGCCGAAGGTAGCACACGTTGGCTGCGCTATGTGAAGCAGAGTCGACCCCTTCGGCGTGCTCCCACATGGTGTTGTTGGTGAACCACTCTTCCTGGGCTTGCGGCACCAAGTGCGCCTTTTCGAAGCGTGTGCGGCCGGTAATAATGCAGCTCGTCGTGGGGTCACGCGGCGTCTCGGCGACGGTCTGCCACGTTGGGGGTAGCCGGTCTGGAAACCGCCATTCTTGAAAGTTGGGCGTGACGGCATACGAAGTCGTATCGGTCGCATCTACATCTTCACGTTGACAGTCAGAACAAGAGCCAGACAAGGACTAATAGAGGAGCGCTGCCTACTCTGGGGAACGTGTAAGAAGTAGTGGTCGCGCGTCAAGATGCCGCGACCAGTCAAACCCACCCTGTGGCTGCCTTGGGCATCATAACTTAGGTAACCCGACTCAAATGAATTTCCCGCAACGATTTGGCACGCCACGAGCATTGTCGTAAAGTGCACGCCGTGAGTGGCGGCCGAGGCCGGACGCGAGTCGGGGGCATCTTGGCCGGCTTGGCCATGGGCATCCGTTTCGTCCAGGTTGCCAATCTCGTCAAGGCAGGGTAGAGCGAGCATGGCGTCCTCACCGCTGATGTAGCCGGGATGTCGTATGGAAATGTAGGAGCGGACATGGGGTGGCAGTGATTGCGCGAACTTCATGTCCTGGAGCCGCATCCTGGCACGTGGAGAGGTACAGCCGCGCGAAAAGCTCCTGTCGTTGTGTAGGCTGCACTACTGGATTATCGCTCATCAGTCGTGTCGGTTTTTTAAGACGCCAAGTCTATTTCTCGAATGGTTTTCGTCGAGGCAGTCGGGCCCCGTTAGGAGCACAAAGCGTGAAACGCGTTTGGCAGAGCTGTCGTCAGCATCGCCTGCTTTGACCGCCAGTTCTTTTTTCGCGAGTCTCCCGTGATTGTAGCGGGATGGAGACGATAATGCTCTGAGCGCAGAGGTTGTCGCCCATTAACGCGTTGGCCGTGACACGCCCCACTCCGCAGTATCAACACACATCCGCTGTCGCCAAGGCAACGACTTATCGTACGCTACCTCCACGAAAATTTGTTAAATTTGGGTCACTTATTCGCAAGTCCTGTGTTTATTGTTAGGGAGGTCGACGGTAATAAAAGAGAATGACCATCAGCTGCGGCAAAAACGCTGAGCAGCGACGCGAAGATGCTCAGCCACGACGCGAAAGTGCCGAGCATCAACAGGAGCGGCAGACACAAAACACAACACTTCCCGAGTTCATTCACGCATTCCACGAACATCTTTCTCGGCCTAGATGTTTCAGACAAAGGCTCCATAACACAGAACCCCTATCTTCCCGTAGATAGCGTCGAGCAGCTGCCGATGCCCTGCACGTGACCTACCTCTCGAGGTCAAGGATCCCCGCTTCAGGTAACATCAGCGTTTCGATCGGACTAAGGTTCTTCCTCTCCGGGGCTGCTGGGAAGCACGCTTCTTTCTATCTCCTGTCACGCATGAGTGACACGCTGAGGACAGGGCGGCCGCGACTAAAACAATGACCTGGTAGCGACGCGTATTTTTGGTATCGAATTCCGCGATTGTTGAAGACAGACTGCGCTGGACTACGAGATGATTAACCGGGAGTTTGAAGAGTTGCGCGAGCGGCTCAAAGAGGAGGAACAACGACGAATTCAGGCGGAGCAGCAACGCGACACAGCTGAGAAACAACGCAAAGACGCTGAGCAACAACGCAAAGACGCTGAGCATCAACTGGAGCGGCAGACTCAAAGCACAACACTTCCTGAGTTCATTGACGCGTGCCACGAACATCTCTTTCTCGGCCTAGATGTTCAGAAAGACAACGACTCCTCGACACAGGGCAATCCCGCAAACGCCGAACAGAAATTGCGCCCAGACTACATTCGAGAATGGAGCGATTTTCCGCAGGAGCAGTCCAAAGTATGGGTGTCGCTAATGGATGCTGCTTTCGCCAACGAGCGCCACTTTGCGCCAGAGATTGCGCTGAAGGATACCGGCAAAGAACTGCGGCACCGGAGTCTAAGCTCTGAGCTTGACCTGGGTTACTTTGAACGACAAACTGTCGAGACACGTGTCGCGTCTGTCATCAGAGAGCTGCACCAAAACAGTCGACTTCGCGAGATATTTCACTTGAAGGGTGATGTTGCGTTCGAAAACCACGCGAATACTCTGACGGATCCGAGAACACTTGCGGCAGATATGAGCTCCATGAGTCTTCAGTTACCTCCTCCACGACGGTCTGGACGCCTTGCCGCGAAATCAAAAGCAACATCATCGCTTCCTGCCGTAAGCCTCGAACATGACCATCGAAAACCTCAGCAGCAAAAGCTCGCGCGACCCAGGGCGGATCAGTTCTGCGTCTACAACAAGGGTGTCTTCGAGAGGATACCAGCTTTTATTGTGGAGTACAAGGCGCCTCATAAGCTCTCCCTCGCGCACATCAAAGCTGGCCTTGTGGACATGGACCTTGATGACGTAGTCCGTCTCCATGAAAATGAACCTCCAGAGCGCGTTTGTCGTCGCGTGGTTGCGGCTGTCATTACCCAGTTGTATTCGTACATGATCACAGGTGGTATTGAAGAAGCCTATGTCTGTACTGGAGAGGCTTTCATATTTGTTCGGGTGAAGCGCGAGGAGCCGAAGACCGCATACTACTTCCTATCGATCCCCAAAGAAGATGTTGGCGAATCCACCGGCTGGATGGCCGATCCGGATCGCAACAACCGCCTGCACCTTACTGCTGTAGGCCAAGTCTTGGCGTTTACTCTTCGTGCGCTGCAAACCACCCCACGGGACGCTGGCTGGATTAAGTGGGCGGAGGCGAAACTAAAGAGATGGGAGATGATCTATGACGATATTCTCGGCGAAATTAAAGAAGAAGCCATTCCAGCTTCCGACTTCAAGCCGCCTACTCGCAGCCGAA
The DNA here is from genome assembly GCA_030783385.1 of Akanthomyces dipterigenus. NCBI lineage: Eukaryota > Fungi > Ascomycota > Sordariomycetes > Hypocreales > Cordycipitaceae > Akanthomyces > Akanthomyces dipterigenus. The sequence goes on along the minus strand of JARJRE010000197.1, from coordinate 28,990 downwards.
ATGACTATTTGCGCATGTCCCCGGTGAGGACAAGGTTAAGAGCTATTTTAGCCAGCGCGGCTTCTTGCAGCCCTTCGCAGCACGTCATACCATCGGATGACGAGGATCATTCGGACGAGGGTTTCGATCCTAACACACCGAGTCGAAATCCCCGAGAGCGACGAGCAGCCGACTCTTCGAGCCGCCCGCCCGTTGCCTCGGCCTCGAGGGCTACAAGCACAAGAGGAACAGATCGACAGTACTGCACGCAACGGTGTCTGCGAGGCTTACAATCCCAAGCCGCCCTAGATCTGAGTTGTCCAAATGTACGGGATCACGGCATCAATCGGCATCAATTAAACCCAGCCGCGCTCATTCGACGACTATCCGAGCAATTCTCCCCTCGTGAACTGCATCGAGATACGCAACTAGGGTGCAGATCACTTCACATCCACGGGACCCGGGGCGCCTTGTTCAAAGTGACTCTGCTCTCCCACGGATATACTTTTGTCGGCAAAGGTGCGCCGGCAGAATTTGTCGCAGAATCCCAGCACGAAGAATCTGTCTACGCTCGTCTGGCTGAAATACAGGGCTTACACGTGCCTGTTGTCTTGGGTGGATTGGATGCTCCCATGTTTCATTATGACGGCATTGTCCAGATTGTACGTTTCATACTGATGAGTTATGTCGGGGCCCCTGTTGCGAGCACTATCAGGCAATACCCCGACCGTCGGGATACAATAACCCGCGCGGCTGAGGAGTCATTGCAAGCTGTTCAGAAATGTGGTGTGCTGCATTCTGATCCATTGTCCGACAACATCATGTACAGTGACGAGAATGATCGGGTGATGCTGATCGATTTTGAGAGAGCGACCATACCTGAACCAAGGATGCCGTTGATGCCAATGTCGTCGAATCGAAAGCGCAAGCGAGTCGACGAGTCTACCAAGAAGTGGAACAATTCACCAGCCTTTCTGCGCGAGGCTCAGAAGTTGCGAGCCAGTATATATTGATTGTTCAAGTCCATGCCGAGCAAGTGACTTGCACATGCGCTCCACTAATCACTATTTTTATTCTACGGCTGCACTGGCGCAGAACGCCGGACCTACCTTGTGAGCACGGAGAAAAGCCGTCTTGCTCATGTCGATCGACGGGGTAGATTCAGTAGACGATGCCCTTCAACGCCGCAGTCACATAGACAAGATCGCGCGGGCGAGTGAAGGGATATCGCGAGTGTATCCAATATTATAGGATGTGTCTGTTGACGCAGCCAAAACGCATGTTATTTTTTGTGGGGACACTGTGGCGTGGTGGCGTTTGTAAGTACCCTATAGCACTACCCGATTGTCGTTGCCTCTATAAGATGTAAATTGCGCCAGTATCCGCAGTCTATCTCATACGCGAAAGAATTTCGAGATCTACCCAGCCGGAAGATGATGCGTACGCGATTGAGAGCGCAACAGACGCTTCATAGATGGCTACATTAAATATTTCTAATGCCCCATGAGAGTGGCACCGACCACGTCCAAAGTATTGTGCCGCACAGGATTTTTTCTTCTTGCAAAAGCGGTATTACAAAGCTTGATCAAATGGATTACTGTAGTCTTGGTTTATGAACCTCCTTTGCCAGCCTTGCTTTGAGAAGAAAAAAGCCAAGCGCTACAAATAATCCGGCGGCTCGTCCACCATCATCAACGATCTTCGCAGGAGCACAACATCATGATCTGCAGCAAGCATGAGGTCAGCAGGGAGGTGGCAAAAAAAAAAAGACTTGGAACTATTGCCTCATTCCTGGCGGGGAAAGCATTCCATCCTGCCAAGAAACGCAAATCGACGACGGAAGAGGATGCTGGACCCTGACACCCTGCACGAGTTGTTTTGCCGCTACACGGTCGCCCGCAGCCTGCCCTTCGTTCACATCGAGCAACAGTCATTTCGTGAATTAATACGCTACATCAGACCAGCCGCGGACGATCTTCTGCAATTGTCTGGTAACGCCGTGTACAATGACCTGAAGCGGGGCTATGATTGCAAGCAAGGGTTTGTTAAGCGAGCGCTGTAGTACTCGTTTTCGGCGATTCACATCAGCGAGTCACAAAGCTACCCCCGAGCAAATCGCAGTCGAGACTGCACTATACTCAATGCAGCAGCAGTAGGCAAGGCCTTAAAATCTCCCAAGCTTAGGTACGCTGACCCGCGGGCTGTCTACCAGAGAACATCGAAGCAAGAGAGGCGTGGTATAGCGCACAGGCACGGGGCAGCATCAAGACTAACCAACAGTATCGGAGGGCAAGAGGCCAGCCCCAACGGTATAATAAAGCAGATCTTGCATGGGTGCTTAGATTGGAAGCAAAATGGGCAAGCAATGTAGAACACAAATAGGCTTTGGAGACTGGCCTAAAGAAGAAATAACGGCATACCTGGACTGGGACAGGGCAGAGGATGATCGGGACGAGGCAATTGTAGCGGCTGAGACGGGAGGCAGTCCTTTTCTGGGAGAACAGGCATGCGTGAGATTTGAGAGGCAGCTGCAGCAGATTGCGAGGCGCAAGAAGCACCGTATTCCATTAGGTAGGAATTTTTTTAGCATTAACCAGTTGAACTGCACGCCTTATCCGAAAGAGTGCGCTGACATAATCCCCACGGGTACTTGTGAAATTTGGCGGCAACGGGTAGCTGTGGGCCCCTATTGGCTCCCCGGGTAAATCGCCCTGGCACTGGTAGGAGAAATGGATACGGCTGCACATGTAAAGTGCTAGGGAAACTGCTTTAAGGTATTCAAATGACCACCACCAGTATGGCTAGTTCTTCCATGTATCTTCTTTCCGTAACCACAACCTGATTCGTGCCTGCCTGCTTTGGACGGCGCACTCGGGCAAAGATGCATTTTGCGACAATTCCCGCTGCAGCATCAAGTTGCACGGTGAATAATCCATCATTTTTCTCCAGCCGAACCGACTGACTGTTCGTGCCATAGCACTCCTTAGTAAGCCTGCAGCGCCAACGGCCAGCCACCCTTTCCTCGTCTCATCACCACCACAACCGAACCGCATCTTCGTAGACGTCCGCACATACAATGGCAACGCGTGACCTCTTAACGGGGCCAATTACCCTCTCCACAGCCGAGTCAAAAGCTAGCAACGTCCTCCACGCCCTGCGGCTCCCTCAGCAACAACGCGATTTTTTTGCGCATATCGAACGCCAACGTCACCTCCTCTCTCATGTCGTCGCGCACCATCTCAGCATAGACCCAGTCAGCGTGACCATCTCCGGGCAAGAATACTGGTACAATGGGTCATTTAATTTGTGCATACCAGTGCGCGTTGACAACCTTGCAGAGCCGTCGCTACCCAAGCACGTCATGGTTCGCTTCCCGCTGCCGTTTCGCGTAGGGGAGGGGACGAACCCAGGGAATGCTGATGAAAAGATTCGTACAGAGGCTGCGACATACGCATGGATTCACCAAAACTGCCCGGACGTGCCTATACCGCGACTTTATGGCTTTGGCCTGTCCACGAAACAACAGGCAAGTTTGCGCATTGAGCCATATCTCGCCTTTCAAGCCCAGATGTGTTTTTCTTTTCATCATATAGCCTTTAACCTTTTTATAGTTTACGCATGAAGACTATTTAGTCCTACCTTGGTGGTCGCGCTGGTTCCGACGTGCCCGCAGTTTTCTCTTGGCCGCTCTCCGCCTCGAGCAGCCGTCGAAGCTCGTGCCGCACCGCTCTGCCGACCTCGCCGAGCTAGATGTTGGCTACCTGCTCATCCAAACCATTACCTCAGACACGGCACTTTCGAAATCGTGGGATGACAATTATCAAGATTCACGGCTCCAAGAAAACCTACAACGCGGTATTGCGCGAGTCATGCTTTCTCTTGCCAGCATTCCGCTACCTTCCATTGGAACTTTTCGTGTCGACAACCACGGCTATCTGCGCTTGGACAACCGACCCCTAAGCGTTCAATCTACCGAGCAAGAGAATGAGGACATCCCCGTCAACACCCACAGACGCCAAGTATTTACCAGCGTCAAGGATTTTGTCTTACGCCATATAGACGACTTTAGCAACCGCCTGCTCCACCAACCAAACGGCATCAGCAGCCAGCAGGATGCTTACTACCAGATGGCTGGCCTGGCAGGGGCTACTGCTTTATTGCCGCATCTTTTTCGAAGAGAACTTGACAATGGCCCGTTCGTCTTTGCCTTGACTGATCTGCACAGGGGCAATATCCTAGTAGACCACGAGTGGAATATCACGAGCATCATTGACCTCGAGTTTGCCGGTTCAAGGCCGATGGAGTTTTTGCAGCCGCCTTTTTGGCTTGGTGGCGGTTGTATTGACGAAGTGACGATTAGTTCATTTGCCGTGCATCATTCAGAATTCGTTGAGCATGTTAAGTATGTTGAGCAGTTTGAGCTGGTTGCGAAGGATAAGCTAGTTCCTGGCGCGATGAGGAGGCGGGAACCACTCTCGGCGGTTATGCTTCAAGGATGGAAGCTGGTCACGTTCTGGGCCATCCTGGCTATCATGCGTCCTGTTCCATTCACAGAAATTTTCTTTGGCTGTATACTGCGTGACTTGATGGGGCTTCCAGAAGAAGGACTCGGCGGAGAGATGCACAAATTCTTTGCCTCCTTTTCGAGCAGGGACACTGACAACTTTATTGACGGGCGCAAGAGTATTAACACAATCATTGAGAAGAAGCTAGAAGACAACACGCGATACAAGGAAGAGCTCCGTCTCCGCTATGCCGATGGCGCTGACTAAAAGAACATTGGTTCTTAGCCCTGTCTAAGAAAGGGCCATCCATGCTGTGTTCGCTAGACGGACTTAGGTCTCGTTACTCTTTGGGGGTGTCGGGGGGGGTGGCTCGACATCTCGTCTCTTGTCCTTGGCAACCTGGCCTGATGAAGAAAGCTGCTTAGCCGCTTTGCCCGGGACCGGGACGCCAAAGATGGGCTTTGCTTTCTGCGGTTCCTATTTCAGCCTTGTCTGGCATAGCTTGAAGAGCGTGCGTTTGACACGTGTGGTTTGACACAAGCAAGCCTTTTGGTATTAACGTCACTTCTTTAACTTCTCGTAAGTTGGTTTTTGCTCACTCGTTTTCTTCGATTCAAAAATGTGGTCATTCGGGTCTTTAGAACAAAGACGTTCCCGGAAAGGAAGGGTTGTTCGGTGTATGCTAGCTGTTTTGAAGAGTCGAGAAATCAGGCGTGCCAGGCTGCTTCTGCTGCTGCAGGGCACGGTTGCTGCCTAACTAAGCCGTGCTGCGTGAACAAATAGAAAGCCACCGTGAGTTTCATTGCGGGGCGTTTGTCTTCTACCCTCCTCAGTCTTGTGTGTTTGATTCGCTGGGTACGTGCTGGCAGCTGCACAAGTAGGAAGTCTACTACGGGTGAAGCGGGCATGTGTGTATGTATCAAATTGTACAAGACTTAGCGTTATAGTAGCTATGAGGTCTTGACACCAGTCGACACGTGAATAGGACTATGGAAGAACTTTGAAGAACACCTTTCCTGCTCAGCTGTCATACATAGTGGATCTGTCCGCTGACGGAAAATACTCCTTGCCACACCTGTGGTACGGACGGTATCGGAAGACCAGGGGCCAGGCTACGCTCCTGCCACAGGGTAGCCCGCTGCCATCCATCGCGCACCCCCACACTCCCTCCGACGCGGTGCACGGCTTGGTCTGCTTCTTCACGCCCTAGAGGTACATTATGTATGCATCGCTCGCTGGGGAGTGTAGATCCGTGCGGGGCAATCAGCCTCCACAAGCTGTTTGGTCCTGCACGATAAAAGCCTGACTTCTACAACACGAAAGGTACAATAGCCTACTCCAACCGACGTCGTGAATTGCCATGGAAACGGCCAGGAGAGTTGTAACCGACTTCAAAATGGCCTGCGTGAATAGGGCTGTAACTCCCTGCTGCGCTGTGTCTGACCCAGGCTTCCGACTAGCGCCTATATTCTTTCAAAGACAGTGTACGAGAGGACACCGATAATGAAGTAAAGTGTAACAGTCGCGTCACATATGGTTCTGTTGCTTCTCTCGTCCCACGAGAGAAGTAAAACTTCTTTCTGAAACACAACGTCGCGCCTAAGATTTTTCCTGGGCGCAAAAGCTGCAGCACAAAGCTAATGTAGTAATGATTCTACTGTAATTTTACTCCATTAATACCATCTAATGTGTATCGATCTCCCTCCTTTTTCGTCTTGACTCTGTCACTTTGTCCTATGTCCGCCATTGGTTGTTAGCCGTGTGGCGTTAGCCTTGACCGGAAAGCCGAATAGACAGCGATGGATTGGTTAAAAACAGTTCACGTCGCCTACGCGAGGTATGGTAAACTACACGAGTTCGGACCATGGTAAATACCCTGTTGAAGAAGTTTATTCCTAACTTTTTCGATAATCGCCCCTTTTTAATGCAACTGCAGATATTACTAATAAGGGTCTTTGAGCCGCACCAAACCCTAAAACGCTACCATGGCCGCGAAGCGCAAGTTCTACCGTATGTGAACCGCGACACACCGGGTTTTCACCATGACATGTGCTGACTCAGAAACATGGCTGCGGGTAGAGTCATGCCCTGCATAGCGTAGGGCATCTCGAGGGCGCTGCTTTGGCGCTCGGTCTGGCCGCGAGTGTCCTGGAAGGAAAGGTAGGTATTGATGTCCAGTGTGGCGACGCCGGGTTTGTCCGGCTCCGCCACATAAAAAGGCTGCTGTAAGGAGTGGCTGCCCTGGAGCATGACGGGTTGCTCGGCGTTTTGTATGTTGTACTGAGGTACCTGACGGTTGAAGTCGGGAAAAGTAGCGGCGCCGGGTATCCAATGTAGGCCCTCGAGCATGCACTGGCCGGGAACGATGGCAGAGACGGGCCGGAACGTGGTCATCTGGGTGGAAGCGGAAGGAACCTCGCGCATGTCAAAATCAGAGGAGCGGTCGTCTAGGATCTCGTTGGGGTGTATGCTGGGCCGGTGAGAACGGTGCTGGTGCTCGACCAGGTCGATCTTGCGGCTGAAGCTCTTGAAGCAGCTGTTGTGTGCGCATTTGAAGGGCCGCAAGCCGGTGTGGATGCGGCAATGGCGGGCGAAAGTTGAAGGCTGAAGAGGGTGTAAGCGAGCGAGCAACGGGTGGATAGGTATAGATGCGTCGTACGTCGGAGAAGCGCTTGTCGCAACCTTTGTGCTGGCAGTGATAAGGCTTGTCGCCGGTGTGAGTGCGAGAGTGAATAATTAGGGTACTGCGCTGAATGAAGGCCTTGCCACAATTGAGAACAGAACAACGGTGAAGCGGCTCGTTGGTGTGGATTCTGTAATGGCGTCCAACCCCGGACTTCCTTTTGAAGCTCTGTTGCGAAACAGTTCGTTAGTGCTTAGAATAGAGAATCGTCAGGTGTCGATGAGCGCACCTTGTTGCATGAGGGCCAGCCGCACCGAAAAGGACGAGGCTCGTATTTTACACGTTCGAGGAGTTCCATAGTGAAAGAAGAAGATGGGGTAGATGACAATGGATAAAATTGAGAAGCGGAGGGGGGCAAGAGAGGGCTGAGATGTAGATATATGTTTCATGTTCAAGTTTAAACAAGCAAATGTTATTCATCAAAGTGATGATATGTGTCAAGAGAGAGAGGCGTTGAAATGAATATGGGTCAGTCGGGCAAGAGCAGGGCACACAGATGTGAATCCTGTATTGAATTAGGTGGGCTGCGACGGGGGGAGAACAGACCAGTCCTGACGGGCGTCCGACAAGCAGAGATGAGGAGGCGGAATGACTGGAGGGTGTGTGTCTATAAAAACCAAGGTTGGTGCAGCTTCTCTCGTCTCCAGCTGAATGACCATTTCTAGCCAAAGCATTGTTTCTACCTCTGGTAACGACACGCCGATGTATGGAAGCTCTGACCCTCCCTTGACGTCCAACTCGGGAAGTATGCCAACCCAGACAGCTATGTGGCGGGCGGGCGATCCGTCTAAGAGACCACGATCGACCCGCGACAATCGTGAGCAAGGGCTGCTTCCGAATGAAGCCGAATTGAGGCAAGAGAACAGTTTCCCGGCATGTAGGACGAGGATGGCAGAAACATTACGCCGCGTAACTGCCTTCAGTGACTGGCTGATGTCAGCTGGAAGGCGCGGATATTCAAGACGTTGGGATCTCGCTGGCTCGAGCCAGTACTGAATGACTACTGGATCATTCTGTCCGGCATTACGTAGGGAAGAAGTTTTTCAAGATCGGAGGGTTGCGTCACGTAGTATTAATAACACTTTCGAAAACTTCTTCTTGTTTTATGGTCGCGGGCCCGTCAAGTACAAAGCACTGGCGCTGGTCAAAAGCGACCATCCAGCGAAATAGACACCACTATGCCGCCGCGCAAAAGATCTGGTTCGTTAACCCCGACCAAAGCCACTGTCTCGTCTCTACCCAATCGAATTCATCGACGGGTCATTATCAAAGATTGCGGAAAACCAATATACGAAGCCAGCTCCCGTGTTGCATTGTTGGCTGCACTGGAGGGATGTGTTGAAGGACACAAGTCTTTGCACAACGCTGGACTCCTCCCACAGGGACATCTCCATCACCAATTTAAATGATGAATGAGGACAAGGATAACCCCTCTCGTCCGGCATTTTTGATCGATCTGGACCTTGCTATGAGAGAACAACGCACAGCTGTGTCTGGTGCAAGGGCGAAAACCGGCACGAGAGCATTCATGGCTGTAGGAGCTTTATTTGGAGACTCCGACTCTTTTATGCACGACCTAGAATCTTTTTTTCTGGGTTCTCTTCTGGGTCTGCATTCACTATAATGGTCTCAACGAACGTGCTCGGGTAGTCGATCGCTTTGATAAATGGAATTATGTCGACGTTGAAGAGTTGGCGTTGCTGAAGGCTGGCTTGGTAGGGAACGAACGTGTTTTCCTCCAGCGAGTAGGGCAGTCCTTCACCCCGTATTTCGAGCCTCTGATTCTATGGGTGAACCGGCTGCGCCGGCTACTGTTCCCAGACGACAAAGCGTGGGAAGACAGGCAAGACTATGGGTTGTACGCTCGCGTGAGGCAGCTACTGCGAGATGCTCAGAAGGATGTGAAGGTCATGCAAGGGTGACTACCGTTGTACGAATGAAGCCGAACTCTGGAAACAAGAGTGTTTCCCCAGATAGAGGAGCAGCACGGGTGCAGCTACGTACGCCGCACAACTACCGTGATCTTTTCCTGGTTGATATCAACTGGGGCTTATAGAAGTCGAAGGGTTGTCATTGAGTCGTTGATGGCTGGTGCCAACTCCGCTGTTGTCCCCACAGTCACGCCACTTGAGAGCGCCCTAGTGCCTGGACAATCGCTGAATCAATCCAATGAGTTGTCCAGCTTCAACGATGCGATGATGCGCCAGTTCTTCGAATATAACTTGCGCTGCACTCTCTCTGTGTTGTGGACTATACATCAAATCATGGATGCGAATCATGACAAGTTAGTAAGGTCCATCAATCGCATTCAGAAAGATGCTCAAAGGCGACTGTCGGGACAGTTCTCATAGTCGCGACCAGGGTGGCAGAAGTGGAAGCCGGAGAGCAACCCGGAAAAAAAATATCAAAATGCGGGCGACTGCTGAGCCGGTTGTATGCTTGATAACCATGATAAGGCTGCGCTCCTACGGTCATCACCATTTCGACAGCTAGCTATGGACATAAAAAATATTCTGCCGTATGTATTACCGGTAATACGAGACCTCGAATATGTGTAGTATTGCAAGTCCACACAGTAGCGCTGTCTTGGGCCGCAATTTTTGTCGGTGACTACTGGACTTCAAGCAGTCCACGATATACACTCTCTTTCGCGAGGCGGAACGCAACTCGGCAAGAGTACCTTACTCTACATAAATGACTTACAAGATCGTCCCGACTAGCAAATTCTCGTAAGCAATGATCGCTGCCGCTTTGAAAGACATTTTGTCAGCCACATGACACAACCAGTTACGCGATCTATACTCATCCAGCATTGCTGCATCTGCGAGGAAGCAGTGTGGGACTCGGCGGGCCAAGACAATGCTTTTGAAGGAAAAAGAAGATGCTGATACGTAAGTGTACAGTAGGCTTGAACACACAGTATTAATACTCGCCTGGAGCCTTATTGGTAGGGAGCTACCGGGCGTTATCAGGCGGTGGGTGTCCGGCCAAATATTAGAAGTGACAGTTCGGACGAGCGTTCAAGGGGATGGCAGTTCTATAGTTACTGCCCCGCTGGCCCACCCCCCGCTGGGCCACGAAACACCATCTCGCCGCGCCACACATCCCGTCGAAGTGCGCCACAAGATTCTTGTCAACAGCAAGCAGCAATCAGGCATAATGTGTGTTTGCATAGATTTAAATTCTAGCTGACATACCGATACTGGTTCCTTGCCCTAACAATCAAGAAGTGGATTTCCTCCCTCTTTCATCGTCGCTTGCGCTTGCGTTTCTTCTGAGGGGCCTTTCTCTCGCCTGAGGCAGACCTCTGCAGCGTCAATGTCTTGAGCTTCGTAATAACATCTTCTAGAATGTCCGAGTTATCCTCTCTCTTAACGACCAAACTCTCCGAGGGGCCATCGATCGCAGTTGCAGCAATCTTGATCTCCATATCGGATGTCACCGAAACCTCGAGGTCTAACCATGGCACTTCCTCAGCATTCACCTTCTCGTTGAACCACTCCTCCGGAGCCATGAGCCAGAATAACCCAAGTGAAATATTCTTAGTAGACTCGTTATGATCGCCCTCGTACAAGTGGATTCTTGACTGGTGTGATGTTGCCGGGACGAGTATGCTGTCACTGGTGGGAAGACGTTCGTTCCGTCGTACTATAAATTCCATAATGCCACCATCGACGTTTCCGTCACTCTGACCAATGCCGGTAGAGTCAATGCAGCCGCCCGCAGTTCCAGAGCTGCCTTGAACTTCTTTCATCTTATTGTCTCCGCGAGGAAGCTGAGTGTCGATGCCTATGCTGCGACGCAAGCCGTTCATGAAAGTGACCTGGCGGCCGTCGAGCAACCACGCTGCCCCCCGCGCGACTGCTTCCGACAGAGCACCAACAGGGAGAGACGGAAGACCCTTGAACTTTTTGGCAACCAGTTCCCTGATTTGTCTCAGTCCACAAGCCCCTCCCGCCAGTATAACACCATCCACAGAACCGTGCCATGAGTCAAGCCCCAAAAGAGTTTCAAATTTCTTCAATAGTGGCTTAAGTGCAACTGTGTACTGAGATTGCGTGCATGTGAATGGTTTTCCGTCCCAAAGGATACGTATCGCATCATCATCTCGGTTTTTATTCTTAGCAGCTTCGCATAGACTGCGGAGCTCCTCGTAGCGGCCCATAGCGTTAGGCACCTTCTTGAAGAAGTAGTTCGTCAGAACTTGCGTGCAATCTTCTCCACCTAGTGCGTTGTTTCCGCCTGCAGCAACGGTTGTAAAATCGTGCCTCCCTTTGCTGACGACCACAGTGACGATCGCATAGTCGGTTGTCCCGCCACCAACATCGAACACCAGGTAATTGCCATTTTTTGCGCTGCTGTGAAGCGCTGAGATTGCCACTGCCCCTGGCTCGCTGATGACGCGGACGATCTTGAGCCCGGCAATTCTACCAGCATCCTTGGTAGCTTGGGTTTGCTTATTTGTAAAGTAGCCTGGAACGGTGACCACGCATTCCGTTGGTTCCTCGCCAAATTGTTCCTTAATCAGCTTCCTGGCATGCATGAATTTGAGAGCGGTGACTTCAACTGCGGAAACCTTCTCGCCATCGATATCGTAGTATGCCTCGCCATTTTCTCCAAGCTGGCACCAGAGGTTCCATTTTGTTATGTCGTCCATCAATGATCCATCGTTCTTGTCGCGCCCAAGAACTCGCTTGTTGTTGTGAATGACTTTGGAGCCGTCGGCAATAATATCTGTCTTGCCATGTTTGCCAACATAGTAGCGACCGTCTTTGACGCTGACTGTGGCCGGAAAGTAATTTCTGCCATATTCATCGGAGACAGGTATCGGTCCGTTTGGACCCAATAAGGAGGCGGCACAATTAGTTGTACCACAATCAAAGGCAAACTTGAATATATTAGTATGTTTGAAGATATCGTGTCTGCGTAAAACTCACCTTAGTAGTGTCGAATTTCATCGTGAAGCTATAACTCGCCGAATATTCGGGACGCTAGAATTCACAGAATTAGCGCCCTGTCAGAGCAGTTCAACATGTTTAGAAGCAAGTCACATGAAGATGGTCGGGGGCGTCACACTCTGTGTTTTCTCAACGGGCTACTGATACCCCTTCGATGCGCCACGGTATACCTTTAGTGGGCCACGGATGCTCCTTCGCTGCGCCACGGTATACTTTTAGTGGGTCATGGATGCCCTTTCGCTGCGCCACGGTATACTTTTATTGGGCCGCTGAGTGCCCCTATTGTGCGGCATACTTCCAGTGGGCCACTAAAATGCTCCTTCTCTACGCCACAGTATACTTTTAGTGAGCCGCCGAATGCTCCTTCGGTACGTCACACGGTATTGTCTCAGTCATGTTATGTTCGTCAAGCGCGTCGCCACGGCGAAACTTGATCGATAACAATGCGCTGCACGGCGGCCGGCCAATTCCAAATCATGCTCGGATACAACATCGATACCATTCCTCGACTATGAATGAGGAACTCGCTCAGCAATTCGATGATGAAGTCATTCGTCTTCGCCTCGACGGGCAAGATGTACTTCATCTGTTTGGCTTGAACAAAGACCTGAGCCAACCCGTGGGCTGCAGCGGTCAGAGCCTGGCGCCCGCGTGGGAGGCCTGGAAGGGACGCCCGAAGAACGCTCAAGAATTTATGAAATGCTTGCGAAACCGAGCGACTCACGTGTCGGGGGCTTATGAGCAGCTGAAGAACGGTAAACATGGAGAATGGCAGCTGGCTGAAGACCGGCATAAATGCCACAACAACGCCATGAAGTTCATCGAGAGGGTGCCAGCGGAAAGCGGGCAGCGATTCCTATATCTGCTGCACAAAAGCATGATATATAACTTCGAGGCCATCCTCACTTGGTCTTGCTGCAATACAAGGCCCACAATCGACCTGCAGCCTCATCAGCCCGCCAACCAACACGGAGCCGACGATTCCGCACAACTACCCTCAGGAAGAGGGCATAGCCTACGACGATGCCTGCAACGACGTCCACGGCGACGCCGGCTACGACGACGCCTGCCATGACGTCCACGACGACGCCCGCGACAACGCCAGCGACGATACCTCTGCGCGAAAAACAGAGCCCGCCGCTTTGCAGGCAAAGTGGAACATTTGTTGCCCGTGCGGTGATCAATACTCGAATCTTCGAAATTTCAAGAAACACTGCGAGATCTGTAAAGATATTCCCCCAGAAGCAAGAGGAAAGAGGATGAGGACATCATCTGAAAATTGTGTATGGGGTTGTGAAGCTCCTTTTAAGTCACGCTCGGCACTCTGGCGGCATGAGCAACGTCCTCACTACTCAGTCGCTTTCGGTAAAGTTGGCACGATAAGGCACACGCAAAATCCGACGACAAAGCCGCTTGAGCCTGTCACGTACTTCTCGTTTGTCGAGGACCATAATCCCGGAGCATTTCTCGAAAATACGGCGGTCGAAGTGGTATCGAAAATGGATCCCGACAGCGCTAGGCTAGTGGTTCAAAATATGGAGGTCTTTCTTCCAAAGTTTTTGCAGGCACTTCGGAAACAAAGCGGCATAGGTAAGCCCAATGATATGCCCAGCACTACCCAGGTTGCTGATGTCGTATTACAGAAGACGGAGGCGGTTTAAACATGCGATCTGTATCAAAAGAGTCGTCTCGCGAACTCGAGCAGAGCTTACCGAACGTCAGTGAGAGTGTGTCGGTTGTACCCACTGCCCCTCGGCGGGGTAAAAAGCGCAAAAGAGAAGCGACCGAAGACACGCAAGGCAAGCGGGAATGCGCAACTTGTTAGAACATTCAGCGGGCTAACTTTCGTCAGATGACAATTCTATCGTCGTTGCATCGCCAGCCATTGCGATTGTCGAGGAAGAACCGGAGGGAAACAATGTAAGAGCCGCGCAAGATGTCACCGGTGCAACCGTCGGCCACGGAGCACAAGAAGCGGAACCTAGTGGTTCTACCCAGAATCCCGTCTGCACCTCACAGCTCGAAATTGGAGGACGCTCGCCGAGATCATCCAATATGAAGCAGCAGGACTCAATGATCGGGTTAGATGTTCCACATTGTGCAGCAAAAGATATATATTCCGGATCGAACCACTGTCAAGTCGAACGACATTACTCACCAGCTCCACACGACGACGAGACAGAACAAGCTGCTTCTCAAACGATGGTGTCAACAAAAGCGGCCTCCAGCGTTGTAGTTGAGACAATGCATACTTTGGAGGATGTCGGTATTCACACGCCTGTAGATCTATGTTTTGTGCAAAACCTGGCGCCTGAGGATATTAAGGGTGACATTTGGTACGGAAGCACGCCCCATATTTCTCCCTACATTTGTCTTCTTCTGGCGCCGCATGTCCAACGGCCGCCCGGTGAATCTGTCGTCTTCATCGCTACCCCCAAAGATGTACAACGAGAGCGGTTGATTAAAATACCACCGCGAATATTTGAACCCTTTCTGAGAGAGGAGGGATTTGGAGATGCGTATTTCCATCGGAATCCTCAAGGCATGGCATCGATCTCGATCGAAGTGATTGGTGATCGATTAATCAGTCTATTCGAGGCGCTGGACAGCTAGGGAGTAAGGCTAATAATCCCTTCAAGTAATAGAACTTTCAGCGCGCTTTCCGCATCAAATACATCTTCCGTCACTATACGGTGCGTGTTGTTTTTAGGGTTAGCAACACACCTCGTCTCCGGGTCTCTGTCTGCAACCCCGTCCCGTACTGACCACCCTGTTGCACGAAATTCGAGACCGTCCTCAATCTGTACGCCGTCCAGCAAAAGGCTACCGGAATCCCATGAAAATTCCGTCATTCCCCTAGGTTGACCCTTGACCTGAAGGCCTACAATGTTGGCCAAGCCATTTGCGAGTAGGCAGTTCGCGACTTCTGCAAAAAAAAGTGCGTCGACTTCAATCTTCGGCGGATGTCCCTCTCGAAATTCAGAAGGAATCAGTGCATCTTCGGCGGCATCGAACGAAATTATGTGTGGGTGAATCTGTTTAATGTCGATATCTGAAATCGGCGTAGAGCAGGTCCAGAAGCCAAAGGCGCATTGTCTGCCCAATTGTATTTGTCCGTCAGGCACTCTTGTGTGGCGGTGAAGGAGTCTGATTCCAAATTGCTTCTCAGCGCTGTGCTTTGTAATTATTTGACATAGTTCTTCGCAGCTATTTGACTGCAGGTCCAAGTCACTAAATTTGTCATCGGCGGGATAGCTATTATGGCTAATAAAATCAGCAAGAGCCATTGACAACTAGGCTCAGTTACTCACAGTTTCGCCGAGCACCTCAAAAGGTCATTGTTGATATTGCCGTCGAAGGGAAGAATAGCTGCCATGTTGACTCGTTCGAGAATCTCAAAAAGGGAGAGTCTAGCAAAGCTTTTGTTGAACGCTTCGTTCTTACGCTTGCAACTTAGTTTTCGTCGTCCTAGCGGACGAAAGGGTCATGCGGTTTATATTTATGCAATAATGTGGGGTGCGGATGCGCGTTGAGCAGCATGTGACGCACTTTTGAAAGTTGTCCAGGATTTCAACACTGAGCACGAAAACTGCCCTAGGGTGATTACCAATTGAAAGGTTGCAGTAAACGGCGAGTAAAGGATCAAGGCCCTCAATGCAAAAGTGTGTGTGCTCGGCAGAAGGCAACGCAAAGCCTTGCTAAGAATAATTGGAGCAGAGCATGGTGTCCAATCATTATTGTAGTCATAATCGGCATGCCGATGTCAAGGAATTGCTTTCAGAAATGGCGCGATGCACTGTCCAAGCGCTATCGGGGTACATAGTTTTTCGCCATTAGACATCAAAGAGTTGCTTGGTAGGAGAAGCTACAACATTGAATCGCGGTATACATTGAATATAAGGCGGGTACTTACATGTTGCGGAGTTTGCCGCAAGGGTGTGGCACATTCCACTTGGCGGGCCTTTGCTGGAGAAGTCGTCCGCCATGATTGTAGCATACTGAGTATGTGGCGAACGGTCTCGACAGAATCGGAACTCGTATAAAAGGATGTCCTGGCATGGCGACTAAGCCCTACGGAGTGATGTCATGGCTTCCCGTCCGTACTAAGTAGAAAGAGCGAGTATGAGTCTCTGCTCATTTGCACGGCACCAACCAGATGAGGAAAAAGCTCCGCTTAGCGAGTGCTCGGGAAGATTTTCAAAGAAACGCGAGAGTCTAATATGGTATCAGTCAGACGACAGTGCCGCAGTTTTCCATATTGGCCATGTACCGCGAGAGGCCGTGTCTGATTGTCACCTGGTATTTCGCATAGAAGAGACATCTGAGCATCGATAAATATATTTATATTGTACGACTTGTAGAGGTCATTCTGCGTGCATGTGTTACCTAGCAAAACACGCTGGCCTGAAGTCCCGGCGATGGAGCGTGACATTTCCCTGCATTGACTGCGCGACGCTGCTCCAGGGCTGCCCCTTATGAGAATGCCAGACACTGGAAATGATGACTTGAGTGACAGAAGGGCCGACAAAAAAATGGGTTTCGACTACGACCAAGGACGTCCTAATTGTCTTTGTAGGTTCTCGGAGAGCTCCCCACTCTTGCGCACTCAGCCTGGTACAAGAGTTTCGATGCGGCTCTGCGAGCACTATTCGGAGTCATGCTAATTTTGTGCTGCATTGCTTTGGGTCTTGCCCGCCATCGATTGACTGAGCAACTCAACTAGAACGAGAAGTGGGCCTCAGGCCACAACAGCACTAGGCACGCGTCGAGGGAACTAAAATCCAAAGTGGGGAACTCAACTTCCACGAAAGTCATAACGTGCCTGATCGACGTCATCCATAGCCGCTTCAGATGTTTGAAAGAATTCAAGAACTCGAGAGGCAGCTGCAGCAAGCTCAGGCACAAGCGGAGGAGGCAAGGGCGCGAGAGGAGGAGGCAAGGGTACGAGAGGAGGAAGCAAAGGCACGAGAGGAGGAGGCGAGGGCACGAGTGGCTGACGAGCGTCAAAAAAACCAAAAGTCGACATTGACAGAGTACTTGAGCAACTATCATTTCCATCTTTATCGAAAACTGAGACTCGCCGACACGTCGAAGAGCTCTACTGGCCTCGCAACCTCGGTTGACGGTCGATATTATCCCACGTTCCTTCGTCCTTGGAAAAGCGATGCCGAACGTCAGCACCGGGAGCAATTCGACGAGATCAGGAGCGCTTACGGCGAAAACCGTATGTTCCATGAAAAAAGGACCACACTCAATATCGGAGCGAGCGTCATGCGAATAAAAGCCGGCAATGCGAAAGCCGTTGAATATTCTGAGAGAACCGCCGTCGAAGATCCCGCTTGGAACATTTTAGAACCTCTTTGGAAAAGAGACCAGCTACGCCAAGAATATCAGTGCACAGATGTACGTTTTTCGGACAATGTTCGCGACTTCCGAGCCGAGGACGATGACGCGCAAGCGGGAGGGACTGAGTCTATGCCGTCCATTAAACCCTCGAAGCTCAAACCGGACAGAGGAGGTATCAAAACAGGCATGGATGGAAGAGAGAGCGTGGCCTATTTGTGTACGATTATAAAGCCGCACACAAGTTCTCCATGAAGCATCTGGAAGCCGCGCTGGCCAAGGAAACGCTATCCGTGGATGTCCACGGGCGGGTGCTCTGTGAGCAGTTCGCAAGAGACCCAGAATGTCGAGGGCCGGAGCAACAAAAAGCAAGGATCGCCATGGGACTTATACAGGTTTTCAATTACATGTTGTTTTTCGGGACCCCTTTCGGTTTTCTTGGCGCTGGGAAGTCTCGAGTTGAGCTTTTTTATGACCTCGCTGAGCCACTGGTCCTACGTTGGCATCTTTGCATCTCGATGGTTGGGCAAATATGGGACAAGTGGAGTTCTCTTCAGAATGGAGATGGCATCGTTCGGCTACACGTTTGTCGGCAAAGGTGCGACTTCTAGGAAATGCAGCCACTTGACACATGAGGGCAAAATCTATCAGAAACTCTCCAAGCTTCAGGGTCACACAGCCCCCGTGCACCTGGGCATGGTGTCTCTCGATCCGGGCTATCTCTTGCCTGGAGGTGCGAGAGTCACCCCCCACATGATGCTGATGTCATGGGCTGTATGTGTGATGTCATCAGAATTGGATTTGGAGGTGACCCGATCTATGCAGATGATCTTTGAGAATGGCGTATTGCACCAGGACGAGCGTGCAGATAATACACTGTGGAATGCCGAAAGATGTTGTGTCATGGTTATAGATTTCCATCTCGCGATGCTGATTCCAGAACCTAAAAACGATTCAAGAGGTAGATTGAAGCGCAAGGGGTATGCATTCCAAGACCACGGCAGAAAGAGCCTGCTGAGGAGTTCTCTGCAGTCTGTTCGATAGATCCAGACGAAAAGCCAATAAGATCATCCAGAAGTTGAGCTGGTCTCCTTCTATAAGCCACAAACTCGCAAGCTCTTGACACGCAACGCAGGCGCGATGCGGCCCGGCCTGCGGTGCAAACAACGCAGGCAAGAAACAGCGGCAAAGTTGGCCGCCCGGACAACTCGGAATCTTTTACTACAGTGCCGAAATGGAAATACAATTTCCACTGAGGGTAGTAGCGGTCTTTGATGATTAAATGCTGACTCAAATTCGCGGCTAAAAAGTATAAATTTATACTCGCCGCTGGCGTGCGGGTGACGTCCTGTTGAGAGTACCAGTACAGTGTGGTCACTACTAATTCATTACCCTGCCGAAGGTGGTGGGGCCACTGGGCAGCACGGTGGCCTGCCAAAATTTGCCCGAAGCTACCCGTCCTTAGTTTTCGCGTCGTGGCACCATAAATAGCTCACCATGTATCCCGGCATGAACCGCGCAACCATTCTGCGCTGAGCGGAAAGCCGCGTTGTAATACGAAAGGACGCTTTAGAAAGGGAGGATCTGCGAAGACGCCTCTGAGAGGGGGAACGACTACGACAGAGGCCGATGTCACCGACATATCTTCCAGACGACATCGCGTAGAAATGTTTATCTCGAGTTCTTGACATTTACCTGTGGATGGTGGAGTCCATCGCGCCAAGCATTGATGCCTCTCCAGTAACTACGATGGAATTGGTGACGTACTGAGCCGGCCCATTCCACGAAGTATCTTCTGCGAAGCAGGAGCAAGCTGGTCAAGAAACCTACTACTCATGGTATGGTGCCTCTCCTGCATGGCCTTTTACCAATCCTGAAAAGTAGCTGACTTTTCTCGATGGCACATGTTTGGCTATTATCCCTGTAGGGTACTTGCTTGCTCCTCGTGGTGAAAGGGTTAAAGGGCTTGGGTGGCTCGTCTCCACAGCAACGGCTCTAGTCGGCAGGCGACGCCGTAGACAAATCGGCCAACCGACACCGATCCATCATCCTCCACAGCTCACACCACAAATATTCCCAACATAGGCTGAGGTCATCATAAACATGACTTCACTACGCCTGAAGAACCGCCGGTCGGCATTTGGCGCCAGCAATTGCAAGCAAATATTCTTTCTGCATCCTGGGTATCCCGATGGGCATAATATCCTTGTAGGCCTTCCAGCTTTCGACAGCAACGGTATTCATCATGATACGGCCCGCATCGCCTGCGCCTTACTTGCTAACGGTCGCTGGGATGGTTTTCTCTCCCAGACCAGAGACGGCGCGGCGGTGACTGACGCAAGAGACGATGTACTTCTGGATACGCACTACTATTTTCGAGTCCCTGGCGGTATGGTTGCTAGTTCCATCAACCTTGACGCTCCCGAGAGTGTTAATTTGCACTCTTCTCATGTTCTTGGCCTTCCTGTTACTAACATAGGAGCGCAGATGGCCAGTATGGAATCATACCGTCGGCCGAACACTTCCGCTATCGGACAGGTCCCGAGTCATGGGATGCTGAATCCCCGCACATCGAGCCTGCCACCACGGACGACGTGGGCAGAAGAGACCAGACGTGTCGTGTGACATCCTCAACGCTTGAGAATGAGGTTGCCCATATAATTCCCCAGGCGCTCAGCGAATGGTGGCAGCGCAACAGCATGTTTACCCGCACGGCCAACCCTGACCTCTCGTCGGATACACGCTGCGCAGAAAATGCGATTCTTTTACGTCGTGATCTGCACAAGCTATGGGACGACCATCGTTTCGCTTTCGTCCCTAAGCAAGGTAATTGGGTTCTTCATGCGCTTTGGCGAAGCCCATCGAACGAACTCGAGACGGAGTATCATAACCTACCCCTCCAGCCACTCTATGGGGTATCAACACACTTCCTTCTTTGCCGAGTTGCGCTTGCCATTTCTCCAAGAGTGTATTTCTCAGTCAAAATGTGCACCGGAGACTTGTAATACTCGATAGCGACGACACAACACGAGTGCAACACATGTCCTCAAACCAGTACAGGGATTTGATTTCTACAGCCAGGCGGGCAAACAGTCGTAGCCTAAGTCCTAAAAAGCGGGCACGATCAACGCGAGGTCCAGGTGAAGCTACGATGGATGGGGCCGAGTTGGACGAGTCGGCAAGCGGCGAGCGCCGAGGACGCCCCAGAAGGAGGATATGGTCGCCCGATGCTTCACCGAGTCGGGAGGATATCAAGATTCGCGATACTGCACACCAAAGAGGCCCGGTGGCCCCACCATCTTCGGCTGGGTAATGAATCAGTAGTGACCACACTGTACTGAGCAGCATGAAACATTTATCTAGGTTAGCTTCACGCTCTATCGCCGGGACTTTAAATTTGTTGTGTTTTGCTAGCAACCTGATATTTTCCTGGACGAAGTACGGGCGACCAGGCGCACGCGGCCGATATGTAGAAGTCCAGCGTTATCGCCCGACGGATAGCTATGAGTTGCCTGACAGGATGTTGCGAAATACCAAGAACAGGCAGAACAGATCAAAAAGTAGAAGACAAAGCAGAGGCAAACTCTACTTCAGGCTTCAGTCATTCTAGACCGTGCATCGACTACGATTTTCTGCCACCAGTACTGATATAATATGGAGGCAAGCCAAAGGCAACCCTGTCGGCCTGTTTTGAGAAGTCTTTCGAGCACTTCTTGCCAGAGCTTGTTTCTCCATCTGGTTTGTGCCCTGGTGCCGCTTTCTCTCTTTCCGCTCCCTGAGGACCATTACGTCAGTTTAACCAAATATCGGAGCGGGGCAACGTTATGCACGAGTTCCCATTCTGTCCGCCATGCACCTACAATTATGGCTGATGAATTTTTCGGCAGGCACGCCCAGTGGAACGCGCCAAGCCCATTATCATGCGACAAGCTCCGAGACGTACGCACCCAACTTACAATCGATGCAATGGCAACATAATAACGCTAATTCAGCAACTTTCTCACGCTGGATGGCGGAACAACATTTCCGGGCCGATGCGACGCGGCATTTCTGAGATGGTTTCCTCGACATCGGCATGACAATTATTGCTCTATGGTGACTACCTATAGAACAAACCCTCCTTCATCTGTTCTTAGAGATGCGCTTTGCTCTACTCTATCTGTCAGCCCCGAGCACACACACTTTATTTTGAAGGCTTTGATCCTATCGCCATGGAATGCGGCCTTTCCTGTAGAAGTCACCTCTGATCAGGTTTCGTGCAAAGCAATGAGGCTCCTGGTGGCTGCATGATTCGCTAGTGGATGCTCTCGTGGCTCCCAAAAGTGCGTCACATGCTACTAAATCCGCAACCGCACCCCACATTATTGCACAAATATAGAGCGCTCCCGTGACACTGCCTCCCGCTAAGATTACAGAACTAATTTGCGAGTGTCTGTTTCAAGAGCTTTGCCAACCTTTCCCTTCCAAGTTTCTTGAACCCATTCAGGGCCACTAAGTGGGACGCGCCACCATCTTGCCTAACTATATCATGCGACAAGCCCCGCAGGTGCCCAATCTCGACCTCAGCCGCAACGTATCGCACTTCAGCCTGACTGAGCCAACTCATTCACGCTAGATGGCGGAAATTTTTTCACGGCCTGTCGCGCCAGACATTCTGCGCAGTTCTGCTATGCTGTACGCACTTGCCGCTCGTTTACTGTGCATACATACAACTAAAACTTGCCCAGGTTGAACAGCTTCCCTAGCGAGACAGCAATACCCTCCCGAAAAATCGATCACGTCGACGCTATCGCCGCTATAATCTCGGAATACGAACTTGAGGACTTGTTTTCTGTGGCTTACCTTCATCACCATCAAGAGATTCCAGAAGGAAAAGTGCTGGTGGGGACGCTGGTGGACGAAAGAGTGTGGACCACCGCTCGCGATGTCTCCGATATTGACTTAAATCGGACGCACCCTCATATTCTTTCGGTAGTGGTGCAGACTGGTTCTGACGGCGCCCAAGAAACTCGGATTCTACCTTCGGAGTTTTTCGACGGCCCAAGCCATGAGCAACTCATTATCGATCCTGGATTTTTCCAAGCCTTTGTGGCTTACATTTGCGTCAACAATTTATTCAACATCATAGGCCTGGCGGTGAAACAGTTCGACTTTGGACCAATGTATGAGTTTTCATTCTCTGCGGGCAATCTCTTGGTACAAAGAAAGGAGGTCAAGCTGAACGACGATCATCTCTCGCTTGTGACTAAATGGCCAGTCAGGTGTGGAGCTGTTGTTCCTGAAGACGGCCAATATTGTATGCCTGTGTATGACAAGGACGGCAATACCATTGGTCATACGAAGTACGAGCCCAAGGTGAGTGATCCTTCAGAGGCCTTGGAATATCTGAGACAGAGAGGCTTGATTATGGCAGGCGAGAAATGAAGAAACTGCACAGTACAGAAAGCTTGTAATATACTAGCAACTGCTTAATCAAGGTCTTTTGTGATCGCAACAATCTGCTTTTTTTTCAACCCCAGTTATGGGGCATTTTTTGCAGCTCTCCGAATTTGAGGAATTCGTCTGCCCGAGTTTCTGCCTGACTCGCTTTGTCTGGCCAAGTGATTGAAATGTGCACACATTTTGGCTCCCGGTACATACAAAATATTGCGCAGTCATAATCGCTCTTTTTAAGTAAATCCCGGAAAGTGTCCGTCTCCATCTCAATTGTATATACTTGCTGAGCAAGCGTCAGAGCGCGAGTTCGCTGGAGTGCGACGCTCTCCCCTAGGGGTGTGTCCATGTAGTCCACCGCTACTATTGATAAATAAGGTTTGATCCCTCCGGGACTGCCGAAATATACTTTACTTATGACATTGGCAGGATTGTCAAGCCACTTCTCCAGACCTGAGGGTGTAACTCGTATAACATCGTCTTGTGCAAGATTTAGGTATTGCGGTCTTATAACTTCTTGTAAAGAAACTTCATCGTCTGAAGATTTGCTGTCGTAAGCTTTGCCTGGTACAATTAGCCAGCGACTATTGATGTTCAGCTTGCTGATGAATTACCTGCCACCACATTTGGATCACTGTCCGTTTCTCGTCTTATTGCGTTGCCCGCAGGAGGAATATAGTCACTGTTGGTAATGTCAGGACAAATGATGACATGATGCTTGTAAATCGAATCAACAGCGAAGCACGTACTTCGTGGAAATTGCCGTAGCTTGCTCCTTTGGGATCAGGCTATTGATGCCTGGAGATACTCCACGTAAAGTTGATGTCTCTATTGGAGAGAAGTTTTCTGAGTAGGTCGTCGACGTATCGCAATATTGTGAGGGACTCGGCGCATCGTGGTTGAGGACTGCCAGCTCCGTTTCATTGTTCTTTTCTGCAGGTGTGTGCGCAGATGGTACTTTAATATTCGCTGGACTAGCCAGGATGGCTGAGATGTTTGTCAGGTTTTCCGGAGAATCATTCGACGGAAGTGGGTGACAAGGCTCCCTGAAACCGAGCTGCCACTCCTCGCGCGTATCAGTCAGCCTCGTATCATGCTGATAGAAGGGACTCTGCTCTCCACTTGCGAGGTGCGACGCACCGCCTTCCACGGTCGCTCGATGGTCATCATTTGGTAGCTTTGTTGCCCTTTCATCCGAGAACGAAATGCAATTTAATTGCTCTGTACTGGGATTTCTCGGCGAACACCCCTCGACCTCAAGCTGTGACTCGTCATGGAACGACCACCCTGGTGGAAATTCGAATGCACCCTCGGAAACGACTTCTCGTTGTGGGATGTTAACGCCCTTCAGTCCGTCCGTGGCGTTTGCGACGGTCGGCGAGGCCGGTGCAACGACGATAGAAGCCTCATCTGACGAAAGTTAGCCTGCTGAATGCTCTAACAAGTTGCGCAGTCCCGCCTGCCTTGCGTGTCTTGAGCCGCTTCTCTTTTGCGCTTTATACCCTGCAGCTCGCGAGATGGCTCGATTGATACTGATCGCACATGTTGGTCGCTTTTTTCTTCTGTAACACAACATTAGCAATAAGAGCAGTACTCGCAATGTAACCAGGCCTACCCAGGACACTTTGTTTCTGAAGAGCGCACTTCGTTATTTGGCAAAAAGCATCCCAGTGTTGGAGCAGCAGCTTGGCGCAGCAGGGCTCGGTCCCCGACGCTATGTCAACAGCTTTCTGGTTGATAGATTCCGGGTTATTTCTTTCACGACATAAGTGCGCTGCGGGGTGGATATCAGTGAGAGCTGTCAGGGTCGTTTGAACTATGGAAAGCAGCGACGGCCCGTCAAGCTGTGCAAGCGCACGGAGGCCACATGCAGGCTGATTGACAAGCATTTTGCGGAGGACGGATTGTGGATTTGGCTGTTCATCCATGGGTGGGTGTAAGAAGTACCGAACCGGGTCGATGAGAGTGGTCAAGCACGACCTCATATGCGAGCTACCCCTGGTGCCAATCTTGCCGCAGCAACAGATATAATGCGGACATTGCTCGTGTTTGGAAGAGCTTTTGAACGTGTTGAGGCAGCCAACAAATATACAAATGTCTGCGCGCGTTCGAAGCGGGCCAGATTTCGCTCGTGCTGAGCTGTCCACATGAAGGCAGGAATGCGCATGGCACACAAGTGACCACAGGGTATCGAACGCCTGGTGGCAAATGCATATATATGTATTGCGAGCTGCAGTGGTTCGCTTCGTGACATTTGCAGGCGCTCGTTGCTCGTCCGAGTTTCTTGTCGGTAGTGAGGGTCCAAGGGGTGAACATTGCGTAGCTAATGGCTTTCCTTGGTGGGGACTGTCCGGCATAGGACTAGAACCGACGCTATCCTCTACTTCCTTCCTCATCACGGCGTCGCCAGAACAGCACGCCCAACGACGGGATATTGTGCGATTGCGTTTCGACATCGAGAGCAAACAATTCCAGTGCAGCTCGGGGCTGATGCGGATGTATGTGATGGCATTGTTGGCAAGCTTTTGTCCGACTTCGTCTCGCCCGTCCGCCATAGCGCCGACGACATGAGCCCACCTGTCCTTCAGCTGGCAATAAAGGTCGCCGGAGGCAAGATCCCAGGTCCGCTCTTTGCATACATCGATTGGTTTCAGGTCTGGTTGCAGGGAAAATAAATCATAAATGTCAATTTCCTTGAGACCAAAATTCTCCAGAACCTCCATCTTCACGATGTACTACTTCTTGGGGTGGAGGAGACGCGGGCTGCAAAAGACGCATTCACGGGCGGGGCGTTGGCTTTCGGGGGTGGCGATGGCGACTTTCACTGTTGCTATAGTTTCGGCGCGTTGTGGTATTATAGAGCTAACGTCGTACATGAACGTGCCAGACGCGCATCCATGTTCGCAAAGCACGTGACACACACCTCGGAACGAGACGAAATTGACCGAAGATGAGCCCGCTTCAAATAGATTTTGACGGACGGCGAAGGCGGTTAGCTCACAACAAGGTCAAGCTATGAAAAGAGCTGATTGACCTGTTTACAGCTTCGAAGACATAGCAGGGGCTGGCGCGTTCTCTACCTCAACCACGTTCGCACAGACTAAAAAGCTTGTGGGGCTTTGTCGGCGATACGTGTCACCTGTGGCGCAGCTTTGCACCAAAAGGTGGAGATTTTGCCTTACGTCGAAGTCGGATTGACGGGGAGCTGTGCACTGTGGCGCAGCTTTGCACCAAAAAATGGGGACCAAACATTTCAGCGAGGCACGGGTGATAACCATCTTCCATGAAATCCGAAATCGAAAGAATGGAAAAGAGTACCCGCGACACAAATCTACCTCCATCCCTCTGAGACCCAGAAGGATCATTCAGGTTGACTCTTGGCCGCGATCGTTGAAAATGGAAGGCAACACAGTCAGTGAATCGATCGCAGTAAGCTGCCTTTTACTATTACCGTCTATGCTGTGCCGCGCTAATTGACACAGGTAGGAATTGACCTAGGGACGAAATATAGCTGTGTTGCCATTATGAAGGATGGCAGGGCAGAGGTAATCGTCCATAACCACAGCGAGAGGCTGATCCCCTCAACAAATCGTCTTGATGGCGATACCTGGCATAATGGCAAGTACGACCATACGGATGTCATGAGTGGTGCTACACAATTTCACGACAATAAACGCTTGATTGGACGCAATAACTCCGATGGGAAGTTAAAACCCGACATCGAACGCTGGGGTCTCCCAGCTCACATTGATAATGAAGGACTCCCGTACTATCGCGCCGACAACGAGACTATACGGCCGGAAGAACTTACTGCCCTCATCCTCATGAGACTCAAAGAGATCGCCCAGGTAGCAACGGGCAAGAGGGTGACGCAAGCCGTGATCACTGTACCGGCGTACTTCTCTGATGCTCAACGCAGAGCCACAACACAAGCCGCAGCTATAGCGGGGCTGACGGTGCTACGAATTATCGACGAGCCGACAGCGGTTGCCATTGCTTATCTATGGAATTCCAACCGACCGAAACGGGTTTTGGTCATCGATATGGGGGGTGGGACGTTTGACTGTGTACTAGTGCGCTACTCAGCCCGAGATGGGAAGCAAGTATTCGTTGTCGAGGCCACATCGGGAGATAACGGACTTGGGGGGGAAGATTTCAGCCATCCTCTCGTCACGTCCGTGCGAAAGCTACTATCCGACGTTCCTCTCGAGGAAATTCGTGGCCTATGTGAAAAAGCGAAGCGCGGGGACGACAGTGAGATCATCGTCTCTGCAAGAGGCCAGCGATGCCGAATCAGTCAAGCCGCATATGAGAAGTCTCTCTCTAAGCCGCTGAAGACAGCAATGAGTGTGCTGGATGAGATACTCATGTTGGATGCGGCAGCGGAGATCATACTCACTGGAGGTGGCTCATTGCATCCTGCTTTCAGAAAAGCAGTGCGTTCGCGATTGGAAGGCCGCACAATCCTTCCTCAGCGACCCCCATCAGAAGTGGTGGCGGAAGGAGCCGCGATTGCGACGGAGGCTGCGCAGCTAGGTATTGTTCTTACAGCAGTTCTGCCTCGAAGCATCGGCATCAAATGCCGGAGAAAGATCAAGCCGCGGAAAAAGAGCAATGCAGCATTGGAGAAATACGAAGACGATCTAATGTTTGTCATTCTTCAGCGGAATACTCCAATTCCATGTGAGATAAGTGACACTTTCATTGCTATAGAGTTGGAAGAGACAGAAATCGAAATCTTCGAGGGCGAGTACGCAAAAGCATCAGACAACATTTTTCTTGACATATTCAGCATCCAGGCACCAAAGGGTGCCAAGATCAGAGTCATATTCTCAGTTGATGCTAATTGCGAGCTCTGCGTCACTGCCACAAGTCCTGATGCGGAAGTCATCTTCCCTGTGAAAAGGAAGCACCGTGAGCCTTCAAGCAGTGAGCTAGGAACACTACAGGATAAAGCAAACCGAAGGTTCGCCTCTTCTGAGAAGGTGTCCTCCATTCCCGAGGTCAGTGCAACTGATACAGAGGCACTGGTGTCCACGCCCTCTAGCTCTGCTGCGCTAGCCACGGAAGGCGGTCCACGACGGTCGAAGAGGAAGCACACTGGATGACTATCATGCTGGCAGAGTCTCATTTTTGAGATTCTCTCATGATGACGTCCAAGACCTGCAAAGATAGCATTCGCGGTCACTAAGTACAATTGTACTACTCTAGCAGTGGTCGCAAACATCACCGGGTCACTGTGCTCAACCGCGAAGATTAATAAATATACAATGTTGAGCATGACTGTTGACTAGCGTGATTGCACATTGTCTTCAATGATACTGCCAAAATAGCGCTAAGCTCTCCTTTTACCGCTTCGGGGGCTACGACTGGCATCGTTTGAAGCAGACGCGCCCTGATTGGAGCAAAGTATTAAATGCAGGAGGATTACAATAAATCTGCGATGTCCAAAATGGTACGCTTAGTATTAAACTTCAGTTGAGCACTTACTTGTGGTTGTGCGCATTTGAAACTCGGGACCGAATTATCCCTCTTTTGCCATGTCCAAGTGGGAATACTGAAGCGCAGGTCCCGAATGCATGTAAGTCAAGACGTGTCTACCTCCGCCATAGCTTCTGTATCCACCGACCTGGTTCCGTCTCCGCAAATGTATATAGGTCTGCTGCAAGATTGCACGCTCTGAGTCTGTGATGCTAGTTCCATTCACCGATATATATTGTGCTACATACTCTAAACAAGAGAAGGAATTATTCGACGTCATTGATACAACCTTCGACTGAATTGATCAACCTCTCGCAGGCTTCTGTGCCGTAACTCGACATATATACTGTGTTAGCCGACGACTTGACTTTGTCCTGATGAGCCTTACAAATTGAGCTATAGTTAACTTGAGCTCAGTGAGCATATCATCCAGAAGCGTATTCGTCTTTTCGGCGTAGCTGGCGCAATAAATTTTAACC
This sequence comes from Akanthomyces dipterigenus, assembly GCA_030783385.1. NCBI lineage: Eukaryota > Fungi > Ascomycota > Sordariomycetes > Hypocreales > Cordycipitaceae > Akanthomyces > Akanthomyces dipterigenus. The sequence continues at coordinate 129 of JARJRE010000197.1, read as the reverse complement.
GGCTCCTTCCCGAGGCAGCACTCGTCTCCAGGGTGGCGATCAACGCAATCCATTCAACCTCAACCATCAATTGAATGAGTTGGCTGCTTAATAAGCTTTTCTTCCATTGAGTTGATCAACCTCGGCCCT
>JARJRE010000196.1:0-41914 GCA_030783385.1 Akanthomyces dipterigenus | reverse complement strand
TTTATACTAGGGGATATTAGTAGGCACGCCTACTAGGCCTACCGCTAAGTTAGCCACTAGAGCCTTCCGGCCATAGCCGCCTCTCTCCCTTAGGATAGCTTCTCTTCATCATCATCACGAATACACCTATTTCCTTGCTTCTTACTTGTGTCTGACCGGTCGTGACGCCTCCCTTGATCCGCCACAAAGAGTCACATGGCAACGAAGCCGAAGCCCATGCAACGCCAAAAAAAGAGCAAAAAGCACTTGGATTTCAAGAGAATGACAGTATTTTTAGCGTCTCCTTTACAAAAAAAACAAAGATCCGTTTTCTTTGCGGTGGATGGCTCCAGAGATCTGTACTTTTGCCGCAGGCATGGCAGAAGAACAAGACTCGACATGCCCATGTTGTGCTCCTGTACAGCATGCTTGAAGACCACCATACAAGTCGGCCGCACCTGCCTAATCTGCTTAGATTATCCAAGGATCTGCTTATACAGCACACACCTTGGCAGGACGGCGGTAGCTTGCAACCTCTAGTATGCGAAGAAGGCGCCTGATGTCTCATAGCGAGAAGTGTACAGAAACCAGACTAGGTGTAGAATTGGCCATTGAAACACAATATGACGGCGGAAGCTGATACGTAGAGTAGACAGACGCGATATGTCATTTGGGAGCCTTGTAAAAGCTTCTCTCGGTGCACTTCATCATGACGGGCACTAGGGCGGTTTTTATGAAGCTTGCACGACTGGATGATAGTACCTACTTAAAGATGCACTCGTAGATTGCGCCGCACATACAGCCTCAGCTTGGCCTTGCTACAAGCTCTCCAAGTTGGAAATAAAGGCATTGCGACGATCAAGGGGCCGCAAGAGCGCAGTTTTTCAGCTTGTGCCACCCCGGCGGCCGGGGTTATGTCACGCGCCGTATAAACGCATGAGCCATGTGGAAACCAGGATCTTTGCGGTTACAAGAAACACCCTGAATATGAAGTGCGGAAGAAAGGCTTATGAGAGACGGCGTGGTCATCATCATTCGGGGATGAACGTTATGTCCGACGGTGCTCTGCGTGGCACGGCGGCTGCTTTGGATCGCGCTGTGATCCCTGACTGGGGCCTGTGAATTGTCAGCCATCACACATAGTCAGGCTTGCACAATCATGCATCGATACGCAGTTGATAAGAGGAAAGGCAGGATAACGGAGGCGAAGGATCAAGCCACGCCGCCACGGGGAGCTTTGGTCCGCGAACCGGGCGGTGGGAACACGTAGAGTGTCATCGGCAAAGGCCTAGGACGTAGGGAACGGCTCGAGTGCGGACAATTGGATTGTTGCAGGATTTCGGAGGGGTGCTCCGTCTTTCGCAAGGAACAGCTCTTTTTTTTAGAGTGTGGTGGCAATGGTGACATTGTCATGCGTCTGCGTGGAGAAAACTGGTTCTTGTGCGATGCCTGCCAGGTTCGGCTGAGGATTGCTGGCTTGGCGGCCGTTGATTGGATAGACAGCTCTTACACCCTGGCGGAATAGACAGGGGCATGGCAAGACCGGCCAGCAACAGCAGCAAAGATTGATCAGGGCAAAGGATTTAATCGCTGGGTGTATGCTGGAAATCGGGCAACGAACTCAAAAGGTCTGGTCAAAGTGGTTAGTTCCTCGGGATCAAGCCGACAGGTAAAGGGCAGCGCGTATGAGACTGGGAGAATCTACGGCTGTTCAAAAAGACCATCCGGCCGAGTCAGGCCCAAACGTTCTGGACCTGGCCGGCTAGGACACTATGACGTGATGGCGCGTGGGCGAAGCATGGGGGGATACGATTTGGAGACACAAGCGTGGTGCGTGCACTGGAGACGCTACGTCACAGGAGGGACAGAGCCGCAAGTTGGCCTGTAGGCTGTTGACTATTGTTCTGCAGGCTTGGTCCCGTTGTCTGCAAGTTGCGAGGTCAGCTGGGTAGATGGGCGGCAGAAGCGAGGTTGCAGCACGGCAACAATGAAGCTCGGGTGTGAGCTGGGCAGTTTGAAGAAAGGGAGGCAGAGGAATACAACAGACGGACTAGTAAGTAATTAAATCAAGATGCTGCTATTCAACTAACGCATGTCGACCATTCGTTCTGGGCCCTTCTATTTCCAGCCCGTTCTCCCTTGGCTGGGCTCGATCTGCTCTGCGGCGTCAATCAGTTTCCCTATTCGGCCTCTCCACCGCTGCAATGACCTAATGGGCGGGCGGCCGATGGGAATCCAGGACCTGCTTGCTGTCGGTAACGCCAAGGTTCCGTCTTAGCTGTTGAGGCTGGCCTGCTGAGAGGGCACGGAAGGCACCCGTCCACTGTTGCTGTTTCGATGCTGCGAACAACGTTGACAACGCTCTAAGTGAGTTGCGTGCCCAAGAACAGCCACGGCATTCTTCAAGAACGGCTTAACAATCGCTGTTGATCGCTTTTTCTGTCTCACACTGAACCCGCACTGTTCGTTTTATGAAATCAATATCCGTAGTTGGCATTCAATTTCTGTCTCCCGCGCCCTCATTCCGCACAATCAACGGCCCAGTTATTCTCTCGCGCCTAAAATCTTGCTTGAGTCTTTGTCCACAAAAGCCAAGATTTTTCAAAATTTTCTTCTTCACCTCTCAAGTCTGGACCTGGGCTGTCCAAGATCTGAACCGGGTTTACTGCCCAGTTTTAGTTGCCCCCCCGCCCAAACCGTCCCCTGTCTCCTGCGCATCTGACAACACCCTTTCGATTGCTCATGAACCATTTGCGCCTTCCCCTGTTCCCCCACGACCACGCCAAACTGTTAGTAGATACCTGTTCGCTACTTTGGCCTAGGCTGGTGAACTGATACTACGCTGCATCCTTCACCGGCCGCCACCGCCGCAGCTGTTCCGGCCCTCTAAAACGTCTCGAGTCTCGTGGGCAATTCAAAACACGGCTATATAGTTGATCATAAGCCACGAGTCCAGCTCTTTGTCGTCGAGCCCTTTAAAAATGTAGAAGAATGAAAATAAATCAAAAAAAGAAGTGGAGTGATTACAGGACCCTGCATCGGCACAGTCCAGGCCCTCGTTGTCTCCAGACCATCGTCATCTGGCGTCCATCATCATCCACCAGATAAGACTTTTCATCCACCTGGTGGAATTGGCGGCAGACAATTACGTTCTTAATCTGCTTGATGAATAGTCGTCCCCATCCCTTTGCTAAGCCAGAGCGTTACTGGCGACGCCCTACCCATTACAGGCTCTCTGTCCATCTGCCAGCCCATGCCCACGGGAGGCACGCACACAGCGTACCGATATTTGCGCGCCGCACAAACCTAGACCTGCCATCCTCCAGCTGTATTGTCCTGCCTTGTGAGTGCAGCATCTCCTGATTTCCGCCTTCTCTTATTTTGTTTCGCCTTGTCGATTGTATCTTTTCTTGTTTTTCCCTCGCCGGCTCTTTTTGTCGCCTCGCCTCCCACCCAACGCTTCATCTGCTAGCCATTGCACTAGCCTGCGCCTGCAGCGTGCATCTGTAGCTCCCGGCCAGCCGCTTGCTACTTTGTTGTATTATAAGCCTTGTGCTGCTCGAAGAAGTCTGGCTCTCCCATCTGCTGTGGAATCTGTCGCTGTCCGGATCAACAACCCTGGCGCGGCCCCCTGGTCACCTTGTTCCGCACAGAAAAAACGCCACTTGACAGGGCCTCGCAGCGAACCCGTTTTCCACCCCTTACGACCTCGTCTCGTCTCGAAACTGAGTCGAAAACAAAGCCAGTGCATCTAATCTGAATTGCTTGCATCTATAATCGAAGCACTCTTTTGCCGTTGGTCGCTCGCTGTCTGCTGTCTTTGCGGCTCCGCCCCCGTCGTTTTCACTTCTCGCCACCCTCCTTATCCGGTTACGTCACAGGCTGAGCCCTGCAAACCGACAACCTACATAGCGACTCTGCACGACGCACGCGACGGCTGCATCATACATCTTTCACTCGACGTTTTTCATATCGCACCATGGACTTTTGAGGCCACCCGCTCGGCCGATTTTGAAGTTGATTGACTACCCCCAATCCTCATATTCGTCTCAGCCGCCAAACACTCTCCTAATGTCTGTACATTACGCCATGACCGCCAACACTGCACGCACCCCTGGGGCATCCAGTCCTCACAATGTCGCAAGACGATCGTCACGAACCGTTTCGAAATCAACCACGCCGATAACATCGCCCCGCGCTGCTCATTCCGTTGGCCAGAACCACCCGCCCAGGGGTTCGCCCAACCGGAAACCACAGGCACGCGCCCCTAGTCCCAACTATTTTGGCCTGGTCATCGACTCCCACGCCGAGGGAGCCAACTCTTCAGCCCCTGGAAAGGACAATTGGAGTCCTGCCGGCTCGTCGATAAAGTCTTTCGCCGCTGCCCTGCCCAAGACGGTACCGCTCGAGCCTAACTCCGAGTTTGAAGCATTCAAAAGGCAGGCAGACCGCAATCGCGGTCCCTCCTTTGCCCTTCCCACAACCAGCCATGTGCCTTCTGCGTCTTCCTATATGGCCCGTCCTCGGCCGGCTCGCTGGCATTCCCATAGTCACGAGTCCGCCGCCGAGCCGTCGTCGTTTCGATTGGCCTTGAACAGAACTCGTGCTGAGATAGGCCCGACGAAGAAGACCGACGCCGACCAAAGCAGTCTCCACGACTCTGCATATGTATCCCTGGACTCGAAACGCAGCTCTGATGCGTCACTTCAGCCGCCTCAGGCTGCAGCTCCTCTGCATGTTTCCTCTCCGCTACCCATGGACGAAACGCCGCAGCGACCTCAGCAGCCATTTGATCACATATCATCGGCTGAGTATCACCGCGACGAGCGACGCTCACTCAACGAACTCAAACCACGACGGCCGTCGCCGAGTCTCGGCAACATCACACGTGCGTCCACCCTGCCAATGAAGCTCGACACCTTCCAGAGCCCCCTCATGTCGGGCGACCAACTGGTCAACATTATGGAGACGAATGACATTGATGGTGTTCTTCTTCTTGATGTTCGTTCGGTTCAGAACTTCTCCCACAGCCGCATCAAGCATGCTCTCAACATTTGTATTCCCACGACACTGTTGAAGCGCGCCACTTTCAGCATCGAAAAGCTCCAACAGACATTCCAGGACAGCATTAACTCGACAAAGTTTAACCGTTGGAGGGATATGCAATGGATCATTGTCTATGACACCAACGCGTCCGACAACCGTGATGCCCTCACAGCCCAGAGCATGATAAAAAAGTTTACCGCCGCGAATTACTCGGGAAAGACCGCCATCCTTCGCGGAGGCTTTGGTCTTTTCCGTCAATCATTTCCTAGCTATGTTGACAATGAGCCCGCCCAGCCACCAGCCACAAGGTCCGAGAATGCAACTTCGGATAGAAATGCCATTGCGCCTGTCATTGGAGGCGTCATGCTACCATCCAGCATGCAGGAGCCTAATCCTTTCTTTTCGAATATCCGTCAGAACATGGATCTCGCAGACGGTGTAGGTCAGTTTGATGTCTGCTTGCCCGACGGTCTCGAATCCTCATGGCTTCCCAACTGGCTGCGTGAGGCAGCAGCACCCAAAGACCACGGCAAAAAAGTGTCTGACAAATTTCTTCACATTGAACGAGAGGAACAGTCCCGTATGAAGGGCGCGTATGCTGCGTTCAACCCCAATAACGCACAGTCTGCAAACAATATCCAGCTCTGTGGCGTGGAAAAGGGTGTCAAGAACAGATACAAGGACATACTCCCGTTTGAGCACAGCAGAGTCCGTCTGCAAAACAAGGCTCCCGGTAGTTGTGACTATATCAACGCCAGCAGCCTCTCTGCTGCACGTAGCAACAAGAGGTACATTGCCACGCAGGGCCCTCTACCAGCCACGTTTGAAGATTTTTGGTCTGTTGTCTGGGACCAGGATGTCCGCGTCATTGTCATGTTGACGGCAACAACGGAGGGTGGGCAGCTGAAATGCCACCCGTACTGGGACGATCGCGAGTTTGGGCCCATTAGGCTGCGCCCCCTATCCGAGAAGAAGGCCTCGCTTGACATGGAGAAATACAGATCCGATTCTCACAGCACGCCGTCGTCGATACCATCGGAGCGTGGCCGACGCCGAGCTAACACCACAACTGCATTTGAGGCGGCACCGAGCTTTTCACCTGCGGAAGAGACGCCTCACGTCATCATTCGCAAGTTTGCACTCTCGCACGCTTCTCATCCATTTGCACCGATGCGCGAGATTACACACCTGCACTTTCATGGCTGGCCTGATTTTGGAACTCCTGCCAAACCGTCGCACTTGCTTGCGCTCGTGGAACTGGCCAACGTGATGCAGCGTGCTGCTATGCCTGTCGAGACCAGCGCTATTGTTGAATCGCACAGGGCAATGGGTGGCGCACTGCCCATCGCGTGGCACGACGAACCAGAGGTCAATGAGAACAGCCGACCCATGCTGGTTCACTGCTCAGCGGGCTGCGGTCGCACAGGCGCTTTTTGCACCGTCGACAGCGTCATTGACATGCTGAAGAGGAAGCGCCAAGCAGACATCACTGGCGTCGCTGTCAAGGACAATGATGGTGACGTGGACATGCTCAGCTCTGCGGGAGGAGTCTCGCCCACGTCAACATCCGATTCGTATTTCCAGATGGACCTGGGCTCTGTGGCTAACCGAGTGTCCAATCTGCCTCACCAGCATCGAAAGTCGGCGCCACTTGATACTAAGTGGCTGGATGACGATGCTGTGGACTTGATCCAAAAGACTGTTGAAGACTTTCGACAGCAGCGACTCAGCACGGTGCAAAGTCTGCGCCAGTACGTGCTGTGCTACGAGACAGTTTTGGAATGGATGCACTGCATGCAGGACAGGACGGCCAGTACAATAGCTGGCCGCAAGCGCAGTGGCAGCCTGACTCTAACGCTGCCGCACTGATAAGAGAGATGTCGTCATGAGAGTTGGAGGGTAAAAAGACATGTACTGGCGAACATGGCGTTTTTATGTATGGATTTACAGCGGAACTCACTATTTATGGTGAAGTGAATATGCACATGGGCGATACCCAGTGCTTGCTTTTGCGTTTGTCAGTCATGTACACGCATAAGCAATGAATGAGGATCGGAAAACAGTATATGAAGCATTCCTGGTATAGAGTAACAAAGGCATGGAATGGGCTGGGAATCACATAATTCCTCTTTTTAATTGTACTACTATCCGGCACCTGACCTTTCCCACGACTTTGGGTGATCAGTAATATCTCGAAGAGATGTAGAGCAGCGGTGAGTCCATAAGGAGCTGAGCTCGATGCAGCTGGTGTCGAAAGGGAGGCCTGCGATCTCATACGTCTATAAGCAAAATAAGATCATCTTTTAGATATGTACGGCCATAGCCGAGTGAAAATTCTGGATCCCGTCTGATCTCCGATTGACAACCACTTGAGCGCCAGATTAGTAGTTGGGTCGGTGACGACCAGCGAACACCGGGTGCTGTACATTCTTTTTGGCGTGGATCTGTTCAAATGACTGGCGCCTAGTCTTTTGCAGTTTTGTATTGGTAGAAGCAGACGATAATGGTTGTCACAGCTCGCGGGAGCACACTCTAGCGGCGTTGGTCCGTCCAGAGGAGCCAGCATGTCTCGCATCACCACGTCGCTTGGAGGACGCGAGTTATACTTTTATGGAACGATCGCAATCAACATTCCCCATCATACATTTGTCATTAGATGGGCTGGCTACTGCATCCGAATTATGACAGCACCGCGCGGCATGAGCCGTCCTTCTTCTCAATCTCCAGCTCCAGCTTCCGCTCAGCTCGTGTTTGATCCGGCCAGACCCATACTCGGCGCTCGACGGGCTGTTGACCCCGCGGATCAGCGCAGGCGCGGCTTCGCAGGACTAGACAAAAGTTAAATGTGCAGACCTTGATCGCATCCTCGCAAGCCTATCGCCACGACCCCAAAACCGCCCGAACCACATCTGCAGCTCGCGCCTCTTGCCGGGCACGTTGCTGCCCATCTACCACGTCTGGCAGTGCGGCGCGAGTAGCCGCGCTAGGAACTTGGGCCTGCAACCCGAAAAAAAGAGCGGACGATTGGCCAGCGACGTGGGCGCCTGCGGGCCGCACAGGACAAAGGCGTTGGGTATGCCGGGCACCATCATGCGGCGGCTGTCGCCGCTGACGATGCCCGTCTGGGTAAACTAGGCAATCCGGGAAGGACTTGAGGCTCACGAGCGACACGCGGGAGCGGCCGAGCATCTCGTATTGGTCCTGCGTGAGGGTCGACGTAGAGCATAGAGGAGACGTCAGAAGTCGATGTTGTCGGACCATGCCGGTGAATGGATGACTTGGCCCTTGAAGGCCGACTTGGTCTTAACTTGGGTACGAAAGCCTGTGGCTGGAGCCAGTCGCAAAGACCGCGAAGCGCGACTGCACTTTCAGACCTTGTTCCGTCTTGACCACCCGCTTCTTGAATTCGCCATCGTATCAAGTGTCAAGAACCTATTGGATGAAAGCGGTGTTCTTGCACAAGTCGAGTTTGTCCGCCATGTACAAAAAGTACCGGCGCATCTCTGTGCTCGATGAATACTTTTCGAAAAAGTTGAAGTCATCACGAAAGGCGGGAGTACTGAGCTGGTACGTCGGCGTCCTCAGACTCCACGCACGCGCTGGTACATTGTTGATGCATCAGACACCATCAACGTCGATGCATGCATCTGGAATCTTGGCCGAGTAGCCTTGTTGAAGTAAAGAGTGCAATACATCGCAGCCGCCAAAGCCAACAATGACGGCGTTGTGATCCGGTAGAGACGGAGGCTCGAGTTTTGGGCTGTTGGTGTGTCACGAGGAGCCTTGAGTTTACCTGTGGAATTCGGTGTTGTTCACAAGCCACAGCAGCGGTTGCACGTAGGTAGGTAGGTAGTTATGTGTCTACGGACGTCTAGGCAGCCAGCTAATTAAATAGAACACCAGCAAACGTAACTCTGCAACACCTTCGGTACCCGATTGCTTCATTTTCTTCTTTTTAAACTTTTGCATCTCTTCAAGAGCCAATGTGATTTTTTTTACACGGCTTCCTGTCGTTTGTTTAATCAAGTAGAGTATGTACATAGGTATCTAATCTACCAGCCAGCGCCACTACTAGCGCCCGCGCTGTCGCCTGTCAGTCAGCCGCGCACTGCCACTGCCACCGCCACCGCCACAGGCTCTGAGGCGGGGCGCTGTGGCTGACCGCTGTTCTCTTGACCATCAGGCCGTCGTCGCCGGTCCAAGCGGACTGCCCTTGTCTGCCTACGCCAGGCTGCTTTTTACTTTCACCAGCCTTCCGCCTCTCTCTCCTACTTGCCCTAGCTTCAGTCTTGCTTTGGACGGCGCCTCTACAGCGACGGAACCTTCATCTTTTAGTTTATTCCATAATTCCTCTTCTGTGCCTGTGTCGGTCGCATTTACCCAACACCCGCGCTGCAATTTCCAGCCGCAAACCGAGCTACTAAGGGCCCGGCATCAAAAGCATCACCTGATTGCTCAAGCCCCGAACCCTGCCTGCCTGACCACTCTGGCTCACCCTATAGCTCGCCTCAATCAAACCTCTGGATCCTGGGCAGCGCATCACACTCACGAGACCTGTCGCTTTCGCTCTTAAACATCTCAATCTGATCACCGCCATCTTCTGCCCCTCTGCTCTGCAAACGCGCAAGCTCTCTCTGTTGAACCGTCGCATCCTTCCTTCATACAGCTACCATGAGTCAAGAGAATATCCCCGGCCCTGATGCAGCCCTGGGGCTCGCAGAAAGCCTCAACGAAAGCCTCAACGGCTCCTCGGAGAAGTCTGCAGCGGCTTCCCCAGCCGCCCGCCACCCTTCCGGTAAGGCCGGCCACGGCGCGCTCGTCAAGTTTCTACGTGGCTTCGTATTTGCCGTGTACTTTTGGTCGTGCTGCTTGGTGTAAGTTTCAACTTGTCTGCAAGAACCCCGAAACTTTTGGCGCAGCGAGTACGGTGTTGGCTGACATGCTACTGCAGCATTGGCGTCACGCAGCTCATTGGCGCGCCTCTTTATTTTGTCAACAAGGACATGTACTACGCCTACATGGCCATGACCAAGCGGTCGTTTGCTCTCGTCATCACTGTTATGACCAGGATATGGGGGCCAACCGTGATTCGTGTCAGCGGCGACGAGTCTGTGGCTGGTCAAATCAAGAAGATGCCAGACGGCACTGTTCAGTTTGACTTTCCCGAGCGCCTAGTCCTCATGGCCAACCACCAGGTGAGATTTTTCCCCGATCAATGCAGCTCTTCTTACCGTGCCGCTAACTCGTCTCAGATTTATACAGACTGGCTGTACCTCTGGTGGGTCGGCTACGCCAACCGCATTGGCATGCACGGCCACATCTACATTATTCTCAAGGACTCTCTTCGCTGGATTCCGATTATGGGCACCGGAATGATGTTCTTTGGATTCATTTTCATGTCGCGTAAAATGGCAACAGACCGCCCACGCCTTGCGCACCGTCTGCAGAAGCTCCGCCAGCTGAAATATGACCCCAGCGGAAACAAATATTACGACCCCATGTGGCTCCTTCTGTTCCCCGAGGGCACCAACCTGTCAGCCAACGGCAGACGTAAATCATCCACCTGGGCGGCTAAGAACGATCTCCAGGACCCAGAGCACGTGATGCTGCCTCGGAGTACGGGCACGTTCTTTTGTTTGAACGAGCTCAAGGGCTCGGTAGAATATGTCTATGACTGCACCGTTGCCTATGAAGGTATAAAGTACGTCCTCCTACTGCACTTGCCAATCCGCCCACGCAAAACTTACTGAGAACCCTGCTAATTTGTCTTTGTAACACAGGCGTGGAGAGTATGGCGAAGAACTCTTCACTCTTAGCGGTACATATTTTGCTGGTCGCCCTCCCAAGTCTGTCAACTTTCACTGGAGAAGATTTCGCCTTGCCGATATTCCGCTCGATGACCCGAAAAAGTTTGAGGACTGGCTGCGCAACGAATGGTATAAAAAGGACGAGCTCATGGAGATTTTTATGAATCAAGGACGCTTCCCTCCCATGACTAATTCGGCGACGCCATACGTTGAGACTCAGGTCAAGACCAGGTCCCCGTTTGAGATTCTCCAAATTTTTGCCGTTGTTGGCATCGCCGCTCTCATGTGGAACAATGTTCGAAAGCTCTACGCGGCCGTGAACAAAATGTTTGCCTAGGCGTCGTCACTAGAGGACTCCGCACAGAGTCTCCTCTTGGGCCTGTTGCTGATATATTTTCCCTTTATCAATTTGCTTTTCCTTTCTGTCGAGCTTGAGATGCGACTTTGAGCTTGATTGAATGCTTCAAACAACCCATGACTCTCCATAGCTATGGCATGAGATACCACCGTCGTGCCTTTCAGCTTTTGGTGGTTCGAATGATTTGTTCGTCACATGGAATGCCTGGCCTCTCTGATGCCTGGCCTCTCTGATGCCTGGCCATCATTCTGCCATGAACCACATCCACGAAGTGCCTCATCTTGAGTTGGGCGCTGGAGCCAGTACTCTGACGAGTTGTGAGCATCATGGCTATCTCTGATCTTGAGAGTCATGCCTGATGAATGGTCTCTTGACGTGTCTTTTGTTGACAGTTTCTGTGGTGAAGTGCTCCAGTTGGATTCAGAGGATGAGATGCTGATGGGCGTCTCTGCAAGGCCTTTTGTGCAGTGGTGTTTTGACAAAAGACCAACGGCTCGACAGCAGGCGCCACAGAGACAGTCTCTCTGTGATCTGTTCAACACCCCACAGCCATGGGAAGATGTATAGAGGGAAGGGTAATGCCAGTCTGCGCTGTTACCGACACAGCCTGCTGGTTTGAGGTGTGATGACGTAACATTTGCCATGGCGGGTGAATGGGTTGCCCTTGACATATTGGGGAGTCGTGAAGTCGAGGGGGTGCGTCTGGCCTGGAAGACGTGTAAAGACGTTTGAAAGTATGCTGGTGGGCAACGGGTAGTGTCAGGACGGTGAGGGAAGGCAAGGTGAGCGATGGCCAGGGGTATAGATGTATGTGCACTGGGGTCTGGGCAGGCTGGGAGCAATCCCAAGGATGTTTGACAAAGGATTTGAAAGGGGCCAAGGGATATGTGAAAAACCGTGAGGAAAGGTCAAGAGAAGGGGAAATGAAGAAGGAGGAGGGCGGGAGGGTATTTATGTGTGGGCAAAAGACTTGATCAGCCTGGCCGCTGGCCAATCAGAGGCTAGGCCTGCCAGCGCATGTCACACTCCTCGGCTCGTCATCCCACTCCGGTTATGCCAAACGACAACTGTTTTGTTCTTGTTCACGCCGATTTCATATTTTCGACTAGACCAATACCCATCATGCGTTATTGACGTACTGGAATACTTGGCTTGCTCATGGTGGTAGACTCTCGCGGCTGACTTACACGGAGCGCTGCATTGGCGGTTTCAGAGGCCCATCGACGTGTCCAATGCCCTGGTTTGAATCCTCAAGGTTTTCCCTCTCGTCTTGAAAAGTTTCCGAGATGGGAGCTTGCTATGCTGCCTCACTGTGTAGCTGTCCAGTTTGTCACTTTGTGATGGTGGCTCGCGATATTAGAGGCGTGAAACCGGCCACGGGCGGATTCCGGGACTTTGAACCCTCTCCTTTCGAATAATTCATTTTTGAAAAGCTTGCCCCGGCTATTGGACTTGTCTGCCTCTTGAAAGTGTCTTGAGTGTCAGTTGAGCAGCTTTTATCACGAAAATGTGTGCCGGCCGTGTTAGTGCATCGGGGGTAGAATGGGGAGGGAGAGGCGCTCCAGACGAGGGTACGCACCCAGATTGGCGGCCAGTGCGGCAACACGGGCATAAAAATTCGTTTCAGAAATATTGTATATACTCCATCAATCTCGTATTCTTGCTTCTACACTGTTCATGCCGATTTACTCGCTCTTGCGCTGTTGAATTGGCCTCATGTCGTCGCTCGTCGTGCCATCTGTCGTTGGATTTGGGCTGGGGAGAGGCCGCCGAATTGCGGGGCGTCGACTGGCCCAACTGCAACACCCCCAGCGTGTCCAGATTGTTTCCTTTGAGAACATGGAAATTAATTCCGTCCAGGGCTTTCTCCATGGGAATATACCCAGATATAGGAGATACCCGTCGAATGGCATGCCGCGCACTTTTTATGCGGCATCTTGTCACTGCTGCCCCATGGTGGACAACATCTTGATGGCTCTCGGCGGACAGCCTCCCTTGATATGTCCTTTAACTAAACAATTTTGCGATTGACGCTGTGGGCTTTTGTCTCTGTGCAGACGCGATTGAAGCAAGAGGGTTGTGAAGAAGAGAGAAGCACGAGTAGATTATGGCGTTGAGTGTCTTGTGGCTTCCGTGCCGAAAGACTGCTGGCATTTCTACTTGTAACCGTGGTCGAGGCCACTCAAACACTCTGGTCTGTACATGGCATTCGCAAATCTCACACGCTATGCAGACAGACCTAGGAATGCACTGCAGGAATCTTGAAATCTCTAGAGCACACAGTAAAACACAGTCAAAGTGGTGCAGAAGATTCTGGCTCGCCACAACTTGCTCTTATGTACAGCCCTATCTACTGCACCCCCCTCACGACTCGATCAATCTCGTCCAGGACAATGGGATACACGTCTCGGCAAGCATCCCGCCCCATCCAGCAGTCAAGATGTCCGTACCCCGGAATCACCCGTCTGCGATACTGCAGCCCGGTCCGCGCTCCGCCCGCCGACAGGCCAAACGTTGCGCAGAGCCGCTCGTACGTCCTCTCCGTCGCCTCGGGCGAGAGAACGTCGCTCTCGCCGCCCGAGAAGAGCAGGATGGGGATGCCGCGCAGCCGCTCCACGTTGTCGTCCGTCGTCAGCGCCGCAAACGCAGGCCCGTTGGTCGAGACGTGCCCGCGGCGGCCCATGCGCATGAGCAGACGCATCAGCGTCAGGTTCGACCCGCCAAAGAACTGGTCGACGTGGCGGTGCGTGTCCTCGTTGAGGTTCCGGTGGCTCCAGCAGCGGCCAAAGAGGAGCGTCGTGCGGTGGCAGCTGGCGCTGGCGCACCGCTCGCCCGCGTCGTCTGGCAGGCAGCGGAGGATCTGGTTGAGCAGTCCCTGTCGGAGCCCGTCGCCGCCGCCGCCGCCGCCGCCGCCGGACGAGGCTGCGCAGCCAAACCACGGACCGGCACAGATGCCGTAGAGCTTGTCGATCGGGATGCGGGATCTGGCCTTGGCCATGTTGCGCGCGCTCCAGATGGGGTTCATAAAGACTTGGCTGCAGGTGATTCCGAGGATCCAGCCGGCGGGGATCGTCCCGTCCAGCAGGCCGCATGCAAAGGCCACGGAGCCCATGCAGTGCGCGACGGTGTATAGCTTTTGCGTGCCCCAGATCTCGCGAATCTTTTCGAGCCCGGCGCGGATATCCAGGCGCGCATCGTATGTTGTCCAGCTGCTTGTACGACTGATGGTCTCTAGTCGTCCGATCCGATGCACAATGACAAAGACGCGGTATCCTGCCCTTGTAAAGTAATTCACCGCATTGGTCGCTATCGTCGGCAGCGCAAAGATTTGGTGGTCGACCGCGGCGCCGGGAATCATGACCAGGCTCTCAGTCGGCACCGGGATGCCAAAGACGTCGCTGGCGGCATGCTGATGGTCCGGCTCCCACACGAGCAGCTTCGTGACCACGCCGTCCTTGGCCGTGATTCTGTACGTCGCTGTCGGCTCCGTCGGGTTTGCAAAGCCGCCGAGTGGCTTCATGGCAGCGTATTGCATGGGTGACAGTGGCAGGAAAAACTGTGACGCCATGTGGCGGGCGAAATGCGATGAAAGCTCGAGCACCCCCTTGGATCTCTCCCGAAAGTGTTCTCCTGTGGCGGCCATCGTGAGCAGTTGCTTTATGAAAGTCCTTGGCCTGATCTTGAGCATCCCGGCCGCGATTGTTTGGCATTCGCTGCCAGCGAGGGTCAAGTTTCTCCTCTTCTCGGCAATTGTTACCTTCAGAGTAGCCATCGCCCGCCACAGTTGTCTGGGTCTACACAGCACAGAAGAGTCGAGAACTTTGAACCCGTGGAGACGCAGTTCCCGTCCATTAATGCCCGTTAGGAGACAGTCATATACGAGCTTTTTCGTCCCGGATGTTTCCAGGTCCGGCTGGAACAACTCCACGCTGCCGCCGTGGACCATGAACGGCGAGCCTTGGATACTTGGACATACCAGTGTGCCGGAAACGGTACCTGTGTAGTAAGTTGTCGCCTGTGCTTGGGTAGGTTGCTGAAGCTGAATGCTCGCCAATAGCCGAGCCACCTCTCCACGACCTTTTGCCGTCCAGTAGGCTCGCTCATATGATGCATTATTGTCCAACTGCATAGTCTCGCTGCTGTAGAGATATCCTTCCAAAAGTTCTGTAAAGGAGACGGTATTGATAAGTTGATTCAGCATTTGGCCATGCGTGCTGATTGATTCTGGGCTGGGTTGCTGGGCTGAGCCCGGCTTGCGAAGATTGATGGTGCCGTTTGGCTTGGTACAGGTGGCGAGCGATTGTCTCTTGGCAAACTCGGCAACAGATCTTTCAGCCAATGCAGCAATCGTGGCGCATGGATTGACTCCCAATGCGGCAGGGATGGCTGCGCCGTCAACAACGATCAGTCCGGGATGCGTTTCTGACTGTTGGCCGGTGAAGACTTCACCAACGTGGTTCGTGACACCAGTCTTGCCGCTGTTGTCTCTGGACATGCTCGCACCACTATGCGCGATAGTTAGTGTTTCTTCTGATCGCTCAAAAGAAGCTGCTGCATCGGATGAGGATTTGAACCTACCCTAGAGGGTGAACTGTGATTTGATGGTCGTCCCATAGACTGCGCAATGGATTATATACTAATATGCCTCCGTCTTCTTGGACCACCTTCCTTAGAGGCGCAAGTATCCTTTCCACGTGTTCTTCATTCCGACCAGCTCCGAGAAACTCAAGGACTAGCTCGTCGTCATTCAAACGAGCGACCGCTTGGCTACCTATTTATAATGAGCAATTGATCCTTGTTGAGAGCATTAAAAACTTACTGTCGTGAGACATGATGAGGAAAACTTGAGTATCCTGGGTAGTTTCTGTGCGAGAGACTGACTGTAGCAGCCTCTTCCTGCACTTGGAAAGAACGCGGCTCATTCTTCGACGGATCGAAGCTCTTGACGATGATGAAAACGTAGTATGAGTACAAAGGACGGTTTTGACAAATGTTGACAACACTCGCGGGACGGTTCCGTCTTGAATGACGTAGCCGTGTAGTGGATTGCCGGTCTTGTTGCGCATGTCGATGATGGAGGTGATGGTAGGCCCGACTCGGTCTGTAGACCTCGAGTTCGAGGTTTCAAAAGCTTTACCTTCACGGCTAGTATTGTGCCTGAGTTTACTGTCAGCAAGATACCCATCATGCAAGAAGTGAACGCACCCAAATGCTAGCATATCGCCATTGCCACTCATGCCGTGGCCAACGTGGTCGCTCATGGAGAGACCCATGGCCTTGCTTCTGAGCAGAATCTCAGTTGTGCCGAGAGAGCCAGCTCCCAGGAAGACTGCCTTTTTAGCGTGCACCCACGATAGCGCCGAGGACATGTCGTTGTGAAACTTGGCACGCGGATTGTCATGTGGTGCAAAGTAGACAATATAGCCGCCAAGTGCGTCCGATGCCTTTTCGATATATCGGACCTCACACTCGCAAAAAATATCAGCGCCCCAGTTCCACGCATCTACGAGGTACGTAACCAGTGTTGTCGTCTTTGACCCGTCGTTGGTTCCCGTAGTATCTTGACCAGTGAGTGTGGAGGGCGACATTGGCAGGCCAACACTGTTGTTACCTGGGCGGAAGCGCGTCGTTTGCGGAACTCTGTAGAACCTATCATCCAAGTGAAGGGTATGCGCTTGCTTTTGGAGCCGGATTGTCTTGTCAAGGATAGGCCAATCCTCTGGGTACGGTTCAGGCTCCAACACATCTCTGACTTGTTGATAATCTAAATGTTTCTCCAATGGAGACGTGTCAGTGCCCTGTAACTGAACCCGAGCAATAAAGAACAAGAGACGGAAGTAAAAGACGGTAATTAGAATCGAATAGGAGATACGTGCATTTTGACAAACAAGTTGGGTCTTTCCGAATTTCGTGCGGCCACAGTTCCGAGGACAAGGTCGACTCATCTGCCTCGAGAAAAACATTCGCATTGATGAGGCTACCGCCGCCAAGACCTATATCTTTTGATGAGTGCAAGTCAGAATTACAGTGCGACATCAATATTGCCTACCGTTGCAAACGACAGCGCTCTGGCCCTTCCCTCTGACTATGTGGTACATGCCGGTGGCTTTCCCGCAAGTCGCCTTTTGGCCATTTTTCGCCTTTTTCCTGGTCCTTCCAGAAACATGTAGTTTCTTTGCCACTTGTAGAAAACCGGTTGGATACTTGCCGGGCCATTTTTCTTGCCCTCTCTCGAGGACGCAGAGAGACTGGCCACTTCTGGCCATGCGCGAGGCGGCAATGCCACCACCGTAGCCGGAGCCAATGACCACGCAATCATACGAAGGCTTCAGGTGCTCCAAAGACTTGGATATCCGGGGAAACGGTGTCCATGGTGGCCCCGCGGCCGTCTCATGGGGCATTGCGGGACGATTGTCTGCACAGGGCAGGCGTTCGTACTTGGGGCGGGTATTCTTTGGTAACATTTCAGAGCACGGCCCATGTAGCACGAGAAATGTGCATAGAACAAAGACATGGCTTACATGGAGCATGTGTATACATATTGATGGGGGGTTTAGCTGTTTAAACAGTTCTGCAGCACCTCTCGTACGCCACCAGCTGGGGTCTCTTGGCTGGGTATCCATCAATAGCGTCTACCCGATGCCAATACGGACCTGGGCAGCCTGCTTGGTATTCTTGAAAAAAATGGTTGATCATGGGACGGCTCGAACAGGGCGCTCAGCACGCCACAAAGCACAAGATTTTGTGGTTGCGACCTGCGGGCGTGAATGCGTGCTACCCGCGTGGCAACAAAGAAACTTGACCCATAGCAAACAACTCGACCCATAGCGGAAACCGAGCTGAGCGAGAGTCACTGTCATAGTGATTGGCTTGATAAATGACAAATGGCGTAAATATTCTTGCACGCCTCTTGAGGCTACTGTAGACGTCCTGGAACTGCAGTTGCATTTGTGTCAACGTGCTTCGGTCTTGTCCGAGATTGCGGTGTTGAATGAAGTAGGAATACACGAGCATGCTCCCAACGCAGCGTCCATGCCCGACCGACTATGAGTCTCCGCAAGAAGAGACTAGCATTTTCTGCAGCATGTAAAAGTTCCATATCGCCGGAAAAAGCAGTGTGAATGGTTCCTGTGCTGATGCAAGGCCTCAACGAGTTGCACAAGTACGACCGTGGCTGCATATATGGTTCGGCTGCTGTTGGCTTGCAATTGACGTGGAGGGAGGCTGCATATCGTGACTGGCCTTTTACGTGGCACAGAGTCCACCTTGTATCAGCTACCAACACATGAGGCATTTCTAAAGTTCCGATATTGTGTGCCGCATCAAGTTACACAGCAGCTCCATCTGCTCATGGCCACTTATCGCCGTGGTCCTGCCACCATTCCGGAGCGGCGCGCAGCACGCAAGAAACTGATTCAAATAAAGCGATGATTCAGCCGTGCCTCGGGAAGTTGGTTGCGATTGCGCCAATGGACCAGCAAGACATGACCTCTGACAGGACGTGGTGTACCCTACTGGCGGTGGTCGTCTGCTGAGCTTTTGAGCGACAGGTCCTACGATTGTCAAGCCAAGTCACCAGGAACTTACCAACAAGGAAACTATATCAAGTTCAGTAAGATGTAGCTTAGGCTTTCCCGACTAAAATAGATACAGCGTACAAAGTAGCTATCAAGATGCTGTCCAAAGACGCACTCTGCTGGTGGTTGGCTTCCAGTATGGGTCGTTTAGCCTGGCACGTTGCTCACCTCGCAGGCAAATAATTACGGCCGACTTGCCCGAATACAAACGTTGATCAAATTGCGTGGAGCTGCACCACTTTCGCTAATACAACAGAGTTTTGTGCCAACGTTGGAGCAAGCAAACCAGGTATGCAGACTTTGGGCTGTCAGGAATGCAAATTTAATGTTTGTCAAATTTCTTGGCGAGCTAAACGCCTCATCATTTACATGCAGGAACTGGCGCATTTCATCTTTCCCACTCATTTTTCTTGTCGGGTCTTTATTACCGGGCTTGCCGTTCACTCACAAATCCCATGTGTTCATCCTGGTAGCCCACAGATCGACACGACAAGCTAGATTAGGGTACATGCATATTCCCCTCTGTCGCTACTTCTCATGACCAGGAGCTTACGCATCAAATCTCACTCATGCGCATCACAATGTGACCTGCAAAGCCGTGGTCAGAACCTGAGCCAGCCCGAGTTGGTGTTGGCATCTGAGCCCAGCGAAGCCACGCAGCGAGACAAGCGCCACGGCCGTAGGGAGAGTCTGCAGCAGTCCTTCTTCCGCCATTGACATGTGCACATTTGGGCCTCGCAGCATCTGGGCGCAATGTTGTGAGACGGTCTTTCGAAGCACAGGATGATGGGCAAAGTACAAATATATATCGTAAAGAAACCACAATGAGACTCCAAGAGCTGACTGTTCTGTGCTCTACGTACCAATGCAATCAAGATTAAGCCCTATTTTTAGATCTGTAAATGACACGCTCTAGACATTGTGGTCGTGCGAATCACGATCCGCAATCAGTGCCAGCGAGACGGCGGGCAGCATCTTCAGCTGGTTAGGCGCCGTGTTGCTACCCTAGATGTTGGTGGGATGGAGTGGATTTAGCGGTCCGGGACGGCTGGCCCAAGTCTTAGCTGGTGTGCTCAGATCTGTCATATTGAACCATCATCGCGCGAGCTGATTGGGTCGATGCTGCTACCCTTTTAGGCATGGAGGAGAAAGCGGGCGATGCGCTGTCCCGTTTTCCTCTCCCCATCTCCAGAGCTGCGCAAAGAGCTCAAAAAGGCAGTGAGCTGCAACGTGCATGCCGTCAGCGGCACGATGGCTTGCCTTGAAGTGGCACCATGTTGGTCACAGTCTTTTGCATGCGCGCATACTGGGACTCGTCCATGATGTCGTCTAGAGTGAAGCTCCGGGGCTTTGCGACAAGACCGTCCAACATGAAACTAAAGTCATCCCTGTCAATGATGGGAATGCCACCATGGTTTCTCACAAAGTGTAGAGAATTGGGCGTGATATCCTTGCTGGTGACGAGGCGCTTGGGAGGCTCGCCGTTGTAGGGAAACTGCAAAAGGTGCAGCATGTCGGGGTGCTTTTCCTTGAGAACAGTCTTCCAGGAGTCGTCGGGAACTCTGGTAAGCTCACCGCCGACTGCATGGTGCCACATCTTCCAGTGCGTGCCGGGGAGGACTGGGTTTGTTCCTGGAATCGGCCCAAGCTGGAATTCTGGGTTGGGCGGGAACGTCTGAGAAGTCAGGATCTTGTGGGCTGCCGCCTTCTTCTCTGGGTAATTCTCCCACTCTACAAAGCTGGCGGGCACCAGAATCAGAGCAGAGTCGCAGACTGAGCCTCAATGAGTTACTTACCCAGTCCAGCCCTTCCTCTCCATGGCAAAAAGCTTGTCACGATTGCCAACTGCCTTGATAGCCTTTTCATCTTTGGTGAGGGGGCCAAAGACTTGAGGAGCCAGCTCTTCGGTCTTGGGCTTGGTCATGTCCAGAACTGGCAGCACAGCTCCGGACAGGCCCTGCTCGATTTTCCACTCATCCGGACGGTTTGTGGTCTTCATTTCCGGTGCTTTTGCCTGCACAGGGGCGACAATGTTTGTCTTCTTGGGCATTGAGAATGATGGGGCGAATTTACTTTGCTTGTTCTGGATTTTGTCAGAGTCGAACGCAAACACATTTATCGCAGCGCCAGTAGGCCGATCAGGCGGGGAGTCTGCACAACGCACGGCTGGATGCGCATATCTGCTGTCTCATGCATGGTCAGTCGAGGCAAAACAAGTTGCGGCCAAGATTGGGCCGGAATTGGTAATACTAGAAACCAATCAGAATCTAGGAAGCCTTCTTCACATGCTGTGGCTGGTCTAGGCCTCAGGCAATGGTCCCTGCCTTGCATATTAGACCACTCGACCCGCACGCACTGCTTGCTACACCCAGTCAGGAGGCACCATTACCATCATAATAAATTCTGCTGGATCGACTGCATTGCCCGCTGCATTGCAAGACCCCACGGCGGTCGATAGCTCGGTAAATGGCCACAGTTTGGAGGAGAGGGGTATACTGCACAACACGCCCCTCCAATAGCTGGTAGGGTAGTCGCGAGGATCTGCTTGCGGAAACGGCTTGCCAAAGTGTGTTTTCTGGTGACAAAATTGATGTACTTCATGGAATACCATCAGCACAGATGCTACTGGACTGATAATCAACCTTCCTCCGTTCATAGACTACTGCCGTACACTCTCGATTATCGTGGGTAGGGTATTGTAAAGCTAATTGCGTGTATCCTTCACAAGGAAACATCAGCACACTTGCCAATCATAAATACTATGGGAAATGTTTAATAATATGTGGTTTTGAGACAATGATAGGCCTTGCGCCCGGCAATCTAGCGACAACCAAGGCTCTATCCAATTATGCTACGGCAAGATCACTGGTGGCTTCGTCTTTCTGAGTAATGCACAGACCGTCGAAGCTGTCGTCCAATTCGCCCGGGAATCTGCCGTGGGAAAACTGACCTGCAGAGACTGATGCGTGTTTGCAGAAGTGTACATGTAATCACTGCCCATACCTTGAGTGGATGCCCAAGTGCTTGAGGATCGGTCCGACTTGGCAGAAGCAAAAACTCCGATCTGGAATTGACAAAAAGACACCCATCCTGACCCGCATCTCAACCGCAAGAGGAGAAAAGGCCTCCGTGACACTATTCGAGATGTGCGAGGTGAATGCGATTGCCAAAAGTCCGATGCTCAAAGTCCAGATTGGCTCATATGGTCCCTTTGTGGTATTTTCGGACTTGTACTGCTGAATAAGAATTACAGCATCCTTTATGGCATCACGGACTACACCTCGCTCATGGCATTCGATTGGTACGCCACGAGCACAAACCACAAGCCAAGCAACGACGAAGCGAAGGTTGGATTTCTTTACGGCAATGGCACGGCCTCTGGCAGCAACCTGAAAGAGTCTGGTTTCTTCGGCAAGGACAGCCAGTTCTGTAATGACTCCCAAAACGGCATGCCCAAGTTTGCACTCCCAGCGATGATCCGTGTTGGAAAATGTGCGGCGGGATTGATGGCAAAGTTGGTGATGCAAGTCAGCCCATGGCGTCCTGTCAATCAAAATGGCAGGGTCGTCTTGTCTTGCGTCAATCGAGAACCAGGAGCATAAGACACAAAAAAACAAAAACAAAATAAGAAAAGAAAGAGGAAAGAAAAAAGTCGCCACAGCTCTAGTGTTGTTGATAAGTGCTTTTCTCTTGATAGTGATACGGTTGCCTATTTATACAAGCTTGGCACCACGCTGGTGATGCGCACACGTTGAAGAATAACGCCTGCTAATAGCCCGGACGAGTTAACCAACACTTGCCTTGGTCAACAATTATTAGTTTCATACAGATGGATCATTGAAATACACATGTTACCACGTGTTGTTATATTTAAGAAAGGTCACTCTGTCTCTTGACTCACGTCATCGGGCTGAAATCTTTTCGGTGACGACTTTTATGGCGGCCGGCAAGCGTACCCCAGACGAATGCGGATCTGGGTCAGCGCCAGTCGAGCGGACGGCTGCGTTGCATCGGCCGAGTTGGTATTAGGTAAAACAACACTAATTTGACTGCTTTTCAGTAATTACGAGACGCGTGTCTCTAATCATTCTAGCTGCAGTCAAGTACAAACGGCAGTCCTGGGCAAATGTATCAGAGCTGGTCCATACCAAGTGTGGGGGTGGGCCGGCGCTCCCCCGCAGCCAGTTTCGGAGGAGCGCTTACCTGCAGCTTCACAGATCCAATTCTTCATCCTGCAAGCTGTTCCCTGCGTAGCCTCTGTTTCCATCAAAGTAGCACTCGACCTGGTGACAACTCCGTCTCACAATGTCGGCCGCAGAATTTGACTACGAGTTTATCCTAGAGGATGAGTTTGACGCCATGTACGCTACTTTCCGTCCGCGCGCGTGGAGATGGCCTTGCGCCGCAACCCCAATGACGACATGCAGCCATGAATAATGAACTGACCAAATGTGAATGATAGCTCGCTGGGCAAGAAGCGCTCAGATGATGAGATTCTCAGCGGCAAATATCCAGGTACGTAGGTTCTCGGGACACTGAAACTGTGCCAACTGACCAGCTCCCAGCCAAGAACCACGCGCGCAGAGTCGCCCATGAGCTCGGCGTCGACAAAGGCATCGTCTACCTCGTTGGCGAGCCAGAGCGTCTCTTTCCCGACTCTGACCAAGGCCCCAAGTTCCGCCAACAGCGGTAGTACGTCTAGACTCTGTGCTACAACCTTGAATGATAGCTTGCTCATCCGCTCGCAGCTTTTACTACCTCTCCGGCGTAGACTACGCCGGCTGCACAGCCACCTACGACATTGCCCACGACACCCTCGTCCTTTGGATCCCCTACACCGAGCCCAAGAAGAGCCACTGGTTCGGGTCGACCCCGTCCACCGCGCAGGCCGCCCGTCTGTACGATGCCGACCAGGTGCACTACGCCAGCGACCTTGCCGGCTACATCACCAGCCTCCCGGCCGCCGCGACCGTCTACGCGCTGCACCCGGACCAGCGCCCGCCGCAGCTCGTCCAGCACCAGTCCTTTCGGTCGCGCTCCTCGGACGGGCCCAAGATTGACACCACCGCCCTCAAGCCGGCCATGAACCGCGCCCGCGAGGTCAAGGACCGGTACGAGATTGCGCTGATTCGCCGCGCCAACGACATCTCCAGCGCGGCGCACCGCCGCGTCGCCCAGTCGCTGCTGCGCATGACCAACGAGAGCCAGCTGCAGGCCGTCTTCGAGGCCGTCTGCACATCACGCGACGCCCACAGCCAGGCGTACCCCGTCATTGCCGGCGCCGGCCCCCACGGCGCCACGCTGCACTACGGCGCCAATAATGCGCCGCTCCATGGCAGCGCCAACATTGTCCTCGATGCCGGCTGCGAGTATCGCTGCTACGCCAGCGACGTCACCCGCACGCTCCCCATCTCGGGGACCTTTTCGCCCCGCGCGGCCGCCATCAGCGACGTGGTCACGCGCATGCAAAACGAGTGCATCGCGCTTATGAAGCCCGGCAAGTTCTTCTACGAGATCCACATCCACGCCGGCCACGTCGCCGTCGACGGCCTCCTCAAGCTCGGCATCCTGCGCGGCACTCGCGAGGAGATCATCGCCGCCGGCACCGTCGCCGCCTTTTTCACGCATGGCCTCGGTCACCACGTCGGCCTCGAGGTACACGACGTCGTCGGCGACGCGCCGCTCCTCATGGCCGCCGCCTCGGAGACGGTCGGCGGGGGAGCGCTCCGCCGCGGCAAGCGCACCATGATGACGCCCGAGATGCTCCTCGCCGCGAGCCGGCTCAGCCAGACGACGGCGGCCGAGAAGCAGCGCACCGTCCTGCGCGCGGGCATGGTCCTCACCGTCGAGCCGGGCCTGTACTTTAACCGCGCGTACCTCGAGGGCTTCTTCCGCGAGGATCCCGTCCACGCCAGGCTCATTGAGTGGGACGTCGTGGAGAGGTACTACCCCGTAGGCGGCAGCCGCACCGAGGACTGCATCCTGGTGACGGAGAGCGGCCACGAGAACCTGACGACGGCGCCCAAGGGGCAGGAGCTGCTGGACGTGATTAATGGCCGTCATGCACCCAAACCTCGCAATTAGGCTCAAAGTCTTGTGTAATCTGTATCGGCGGTTGGCAGTCGCTTAGGGGATCACATGGCCTGAGATGTAGCACATCTATACATGTCGGGGTAAACACTTCAACACATGTTGCATAAATTCATAGCTGGCTCAACATTTGTTCTCTAGACCCTAAAATGTACACAGGCTGCAAAAGCGCCCAGTCTTTGGCTCCGTTCTGGGATATTTCAAATCCCGACTTTGCTGCCCCAACATGGACACAGTATCAAACAATGACGCCAAACAGCAAAGGGAAATCAGCTTTCCATAAAGCAAAAAATATAACCAGTCTGTACTTTCAATTTTCTACAAATACTTTTTGGGCCCAGCCATTTTGCGGCGCTTGTAGATCATGTAGACGCCCGCCAGGACGACCTGCGTGCCGATGAGGATGAAAATCAATTTGCCGTGGCCGGGGATGCTGTCGGCCATGCGCTCCGACAGCTGGCGGTGGTGGTCGGTGAGGGCGCCGCGGAAGCTCGTCTCGTGGGAGCTGATGCGGCGGTCAAGCGCGTCGCGCAGCGTGGCCACGTCGCGCTTGAGGTCCTCGACGGTGCGCTGGAGGCTGTCCACCTTGTCGAGGCGCTTCAGGTCGGCGCGGATGTTGTGCACCATGTCCTGCACTTCCTTGTGGCGCTGCTCGTCGACGGCGTGGTGCGCCGTCACAGACCGGTAGACGGCGGCCAGCTGATGGTAGGTCGACTGCAGGCGGTTGTGCAGGTCGGCAAACTGCTGCGTTGACGTCTGGAACGTCTCGGCGCTCTTGTCGGGGATGGCCTGCTTGAATGCGTCTTCGGGATTGTCGAAGCCGCCGGGCGCTGCCTGCTGATTGTTTTGGTTGTTGTTGTTGTTATTGTTGTTGTTCTGCTGGGTGTGGCGTGGATCGATCGTCTCGCTCATGACGGTCAGCTTGAAGACTTCAAACGAGTCGGGGTTCTCGGGTGTCGCGGCGGTAATGCCAAAAGTGTAGCCCTGAGGAAGGGCAATCTTGTCGCTCTCGAAGCACTTGTGCCCGTCAATCTCAACCTTGAAGTGGCCGCCGGCGTGGTGCAGCTTGATCTGTGAGGGGCGGCCGAGGTTGCGGTAGCTGACTTGGCAGTGGCCAAAGGCGAGGGCGTCAATGTTGGTCTGGTGCGCATAGTCCTTGGTGCCGTCGTTGAGAAAGCCGCGGAGCATGCCGCCGGAGCCGCCATACTGGTCGATGACGAGGACCAGCCCCTCGAAGCGGCCGACGGTGTAGACGCTGTTCTCCTGCACGGTGGCGCGGCCGTCCTTGGCCAGCCAGATGTTGATGTTGCCCGAGGCGCGCTCCGGGCCGTTGGCGCGAAAGTCAATGTCGGCCACCCAGTCGTCACGTTGCAGCGTGCGCTCGCCCCATATGGAGGCGCGCTGGTTGCCGATGCCCATCGGCGTCAGGATGACCTTGTTGGAGAGCACATCGGGGCGGTTGGGCTGGCCGTTGACGTGGTAGTGTGGGATGGTGCCGGGGGACTCGTCGTGGCTAAGTCTGCGTTGTTATGGTGAGTGGCTGTTCAAAATATTCAAGGGAAAATTTACGAATTTCGGAGCGAGATTTATTGAGGGGTAGAATAACTGACTTGGAGTCTATGCCAAAGCTGAGCTCGTTGATGAGAAACTGTGCCTGGCCTAACTGGCCCAGCCCAGCAGCGAGCGCTGCCAGAACCACGGAAGCTGTGCGCATGGTGTGACGCTGCTTCAGCTTCACTATTGGCGAAGTGAGGAGAGGTTATATGGTGCAGAGCGTCCTCCGTAGTCTGGCTTTTGAGTCCGGGGGCCCAATGGGCAAAGCTGAGACTTGCAAAGGGGGTGCGTTGACGAAGTCCAACGAGGTTGACGTAAGTGAGAGGACACTTTGCAGGCTGTCGGGCGACAGGGGTAGGTGTGGCGGGGAAGCACAGTCAAGAGGTGCTGCAACGACTACAAGCCGGGGCGCAGTCTGCAGCGCAATGGTCAAGATGGGTAAACGTAGCGATGGCGAAGGTGAATAAATAGAAAAGTTAATAATTAACCCACTAATGGTAGGGCGTAAACGCATAAAGACAATCCTGAGAACGGAGCTCGTAGCGAGATTGACGCGCGTGGACAATCGATAAGCTGCCGATTGTGTGGAGGTGAGGTGAGGTGAGCTGGCAGCTTGGACATGAGGTGCTTACAGAAAACGTCCTTAGCTTCAACGTCACCTTGACTGCCCATCTACACCCTCCACGCCGTGCATCTCGGCTCGGCATTGTCCACGCTCCATGGTCTCTGCCGTGCCGCACCTGTTCTGACCTCTTTCTTTTCTTCCCTTTTCTCTCAGAATGTCTGATACGACGTACCCAACCATCACGCAGTGCGCGTTGGTCGCTGCCGCCTTTAAGATTCTCCTCTTCCCTGCCTAGTACGATGCGATGCCTGGCCCGAGTTGCGCAACCAACCCAGCTACACGAGCCGGTTTAGCCATTACTAACGCTTTTTCTTTGCAATTCAGCAAATCCACCGACTTCGAGGTCCATCGCAACTGGCTCGCCATCACAAACAGCCTGCCCCTCTCCGAATGGTATTACGAAGACACGTCGCAATGGACGCTCGACTACCCGCCCTTCTTTGCCTACTTTGAGTGGCTCATGTCGCACATTGCTCGCCT
The DNA here is from genome assembly GCA_030783385.1 of Akanthomyces dipterigenus. Lineage (NCBI taxonomy): Eukaryota > Fungi > Ascomycota > Sordariomycetes > Hypocreales > Cordycipitaceae > Akanthomyces > Akanthomyces dipterigenus. Next base: position 14,398 of record JARJRE010000196.1, on the reverse strand, counting down.
TGCCGACCCGGCCATGGTCCGCATCTTCAATCTCGAGCACGACAGCTGGCAGACCGTCTACTTTCAGCGCATCACCGTCATCGTCACCGAGCTGCTGCTCGCCTATGCCCTTCAGCTGTTTGTCGAGTCGTCCCCGAGGCCGTCCCGTCGCGCCGCCCATGCCGTCGCGCTTTCCGTTATCCTGTCGCCCGGCCTGCTCATCATCGACCACATTCACTTTCAGTACAACGGCTTCATGTACGGCATCCTCGTACTGTCCCTCGTGCTGGCCCGCGGCGGCAAGGACTCGCTGCTCGCCAGTGGCCTCGTGTTTGCAGCGCTGCTTTGCTTCAAGCACATTTACGTCTACCTCGCCCCAGCATATTTTGTCTACTTGCTGCGTGTCCACTGTCTGTCGCCCAAATCCATCTTCGACATTCAATTCGGCAACTGCTTCAAGCTGGGTGGTGGCATCGTCGCCATTTTGGCAGCGGCGTTTGGGCCGTTTGCGGCGCTCAATCAGATGCCGCAGATGATGAGTCGACTATTTCCCTTTGCGCGAGGACTCTGTCATGCTTACTGGGCCCCCAACGTCTGGGCGCTGTATTCCTTTGCCGACCGCGCTCTCATTGCCCGTAAGTACTGCTGGAACAACTCTAAACCCTACTTCGCTTGCATTAACTCGTCCAGTTGCCCCGAGGCTGGGCCTCGATGTCAAGGCAGATGCTCTGCAGAGCGTCACCCGCGGTCTCGTTGGCGACACGTCATTTGCTGTGCTTCCTGAAATCAGCGCTCGTACCTGCTTTGCACTGACGCTGCTCTTCCAAGTGCTCCCGCTTATCAAGCTCTTTATGCAGCCCAAGCCCACGTGGGAGAACTTTATCGGCGCAACGACGCTCTGCGGCTATGCATCGTTTCTCTTTGGCTACCACGTGCACGAAAAGGCCATTCTGCTTGTCATAATCCCCTTTAGTTTGATCGCGCTGCGTGACAGGCGACATTTCTCTACCTTTCGGCCGCTGGCCGTTGCCGGCCATGTCTCTCTCTTTCCTCTGTTATTCACGCCAGCCGAGTTTCCCATCAAAACCGTCTACACACTGCTGTGGCTGGTCATCTTTCTTGCGGCCTTTGACAGGCTAGTACCGGCATCCAACACGCCGCGCTTCTTTCCAGTCGATCGCCTGAACACGCTATACTTTGCACTCTGCATTCCGCTGGTCCTCTATACGTCGCTCGTGCACCAGCTCGTGTTTGGACAGCGTCTCGAGTTCCTTCCGCTGATGCTGATGAGCGTGTACACGGCCGTGGGCGTGGTGGGCAGCTGGGTGGCATATATGATTGTGTACTTTACCACATAATACTAGAGCTCTTATTTACTTGCGAGTCATAGAACTGTCAGCGTACTTGAATCCAATTCAGCTTTTGAGGCCTTCGCAAATGGGTGAGACCAAGCTTGGCCATGATGTTTCCGGCCGTACAAGTGACACAATAATATGAGGTCATGCATCTGGACCGGCGGTGCTCACTGTACGCAGCTGCAAATTCAGCATGCAGCTAGCGATACACCAACCGCACACTCCGCTTCCCCTCTTTCCTCCCGTTTCAACTTTTCAAAATTAATTGCCAGAGCTGAGCTATTTCAAAACCATAGTTTACGAGTACTCTGTCCGGCAGATTCGTGCTGTATTAGCCACTGACAGCGACAGTTGCATCATGGCGGCTTCCGACGCCAAATCCACGACCCTGGTACCGACGACCCGAACGGTGCCCATGAAGGTGCTATGCCTGGGCATGTCGCGCACCGGAACAGCTTGTGCGTTTTATCAGTTCTTTACATGACTAAAATTGCTCCCAAGTCGAGGAAGGGGAGAAGAAGACTAATCAACCACATCACAGCGCTGCGAGAGTCGCTCCTAAGGCTGGGCTATCGGCACTCGTACCATATGGTGGACGCCGTTGCGAGCAGACCTTATCGCGACTGCAGGCTGTGGATCGATTTGCTCAAGAAAAAGGAAGCCGGAAAACAAGTGACGCGTGAGGAATTTGACGAAATCCTGGGCCACTGCCAGGTACGTGAACTCAGTGCCGCTTCTGCGTTGGCAGGCGTTTTACTGACTAGAGCGCAACTTATCAGGCCGTTACGGACATGCCGGCGGCTCACTTCGCCCAGGAGCTCGTCGAGGCGTATCCAGATGCCCAGGTCATTCTCACCGTACGGGATACAGAGAGCTGGTTCGCGTATGTCTCCCCCTGCCCACCCCAACACTTGCCAGACACCCACCTACCCGCCCACTGTGGGAGAGCTTCTCTGCTGATCAAACGTGAACAAAGCTCCATGACAACGGCCCTGCGTCCCATGCTAGATGGACCCCTGGCCGCATTTGCCGCGACGACGGACCAGCTGCTACGGATGCCGACGCGGTGGATTCCCGCCCTGCTGCGGACGCTGGACCGGGTGCTGTTCCGGAACGACTTTGCGGCCAACGGGCGGCGCGCGTACGAGGCGCACAATGACCGCGTGCGCGCGCTCGTGCCGCCCGGGAAGCTGCTCGAGTACCACGTTTGCGAGGGGTGGGCGCCGCTATGCGCGTTCCTGGGACGCGAGTTGCCCGAGGATGTGGCGGTCGAGGGCGACACGCCGCCGCTGCCGCATCTGAACAGCAGCGAGGAATTTGCGGCCAACTACCATGGGTTCAACTATCGGCTTCTGATGGGGCAAGGAAAGCGTTTGCTGGATGTTTCGGCGTATGCAGCGCTGGTGGTGGCGGTGGTAGGTGCGGCGGCGAGGAGATGGGGGGGTTAATTGGTCAGGATTGGTTTGAGAGGACGAGGTGCGCAATGTCGAAGACAGGGGGCATGTTGACTGTCTACATTTATATAGATATTGGGATACCGTCGAGAGAGTTCTTGCAAGAAGTTAGACTTGTAGGTTAATAGCCTTCGCTGTAAGTGCGCATTAATGTGCCCCGTCGCAACCGCGAGTATCAAGTGCGTGTGATATCAAAGGTTGTTTACTCCCCGGTAGAAATATACTGTGTAGTCTTCAATGATAGCACGGGTATCAAAGTACAAGACATTCGTCCCGGCAGATGCAATATCTTTTTTAAAAACTAAAAGAATTCCCCTGACAGGGCCGCAAGACCAGCTGTGCCAGGCTCGAGCAGCCCAGTCTGGGATGGCTGCAACCGCGAGGAGGAAGACAGGTCGCATGGGACGTGATGTAGGCGGTGCATCACGTTTGTAAAAATTGAGTGATATATTTCATTCAACTCAAAATTGATTTAGGATCAAAACAAGCACAAACATGTGCATAAACGGTGCGCGGGCTGGAACGCAGAGAGGCAATATCACGGCGAGGCGGCGACGAGGTAGTGCAATGGGCAGTGAGAGGTGCAACTTGCAGAACGGGGCTGGCCCCGGCGCAGCCGGGCGGGCCGGGCGTACAAGTACCTTCTCCGTACCTGGCGGGTGGGAGGGCGGCAGAGGAAGCGGGCGGTGGGCCAGCTGGCGCCCTGTCGGTGGACTTATAGCACAGTTTAAAAGTTATAAATTGTTACAAGGGACATTTCAAGTCTTTAGTATTTTTTACCTTTTTTTTTTGTCGGCCTTCTATAGTGCAGAACATACACCCCCAGAACCATACTTCCACGGAGGTACACTATGTCGATACCTGGCAGCTTCGGCCCCCATATATTTTAGTGTACATTTCCCTTCCTGGCGAGACAGGCTTTGTCACTCGTCGACCCAATTTAGTGTCGCGCCCCGAGGCCACAAGTACTGTTGGCACCAAGAATTGGCGTGCGAGGTACCTCTGTCACCATCCCCGTTTGCTTTCTACTACGTACGCGCCGCCAGCTGCCAGCTGCTGTGCGGTGTTGTGCTGCCAGCTGCCCACCTGGAAGAAATTAAGGTAGCGACGAAAGCTTTACCCGTCCGCCAGTCCGTCTGTTGTGCTTCTTCTTTGTCCGCCGTGTTGTTCTGTTTATCCTCTCTCTTCATCATCATCATCATCACCATCATCACCATCCACAGCGGCTACCACGATATATCAAAACTGTCATCGCGTCGCATCCCCCGCCGCGTTGATTTTCCTCCATACTATCCTCCTCTTCCGTCGTGTAAGTGAAGTTACCAGCGCGCCTGCGATCGACCCGCACCCCGTGGCGTGGTGGTGTGTCTGGCTGCCGTGTCTCTCCCGCTTGCTCTCCCACCAGGCTGGAAATCCACTCTCCTCGACTGCTTGGCCCCCCAGACCGACGACAACACCGCCGGCCAGAAAAAGTCTCCACCTCTGATCTTTTTACTCTTTTTCAGTCCTACATCATTTAAAACAACGCAGCTCGACGCAAGGTGTCCCCCGAGGCGTCTTTTGCTACAACCAATACTGCTTCATCTTGCTCTGTATCGAGGCAGACTGCGCGCCTACATCCTACCACGAGCACCACCGACAACGCCTCTGCTCGTCCCCTCGGCGCGTCCCAATCTTGAGGCCACCCCCTCCGCACGGCACTTGAGGTGCGGTCTATCCGCTCCTCCAGGACGCGCCATTGCATCCAGCTTCATTGCCATCGACGCAACTTGCACCTCGCGACGTACTCGGTGCACACGTACAAGCGCGACTCGGCCGCTGTGCCGTCTTTGACACCATGGTACGAACTTCGATAACGCTGCTGTCCATGCGATCGCCCCGGGACCCGGTACACCACGCGCCCAGCGCCACTGCTGACTTTTTTTTTTCTCCTAGGTGCTCTTTAAGCGCAAACCCGTCAAGTTTCTCCCGCCGGCCAGCGTTGAAGATGAAGATGCAGAGGTATGATTGGTCCCATGGCACACACGCACGTCTGTGCGACGACTGACGCGACGCAGGTCTGGCACATTCCCCAAACGGGCGAAATATTTGCCAACTATGAAGATTATTTAAATCGGTAAGCAGTAACAATCATCTTTCAATCTTGTCGAGTCTCGCTTACGCCGTCTAGTATGGACTTTTATAAACAGGTACTGCGCGTCCCCGGCCCATATAACCGGCGGATCACTAACCTCCGCAGCGACGCTTCAACGATCAAATCACAGGCCATTCAGGTCTTACGTTTTTCGAAGCACACGCAAGCGAAGTTTGTATTCCCCAATCAACAAGACAAAACTCGCGCCCGTTTCTAACTACTTTGCAGCTTGCAGGCGCTCGCGAAGTCGAAGAATCGTTCCCCGAAGCCCTCAAAGGGCCCATCCTCCGCAAAGTTCAGTTCCAAATAGTTTCGCGACTCGACAATCTCGTCGACACTATCTTCGACGAGTTCAAACAAGACTATTACCCCGGTGAGGAGGTCACCATGACCAGTGACGGTGGCGAGCGAATTCATGGCCTCGTCCGCGACAAGACAACCTTTGGCGAGCGCATGCTTGCAGACGGCACCCGCACGAGGCCATTGACAAGATATCTGGTTGACGCACACGGCAGCGAGAATGAAGTCATTGTTACCGAGGATAACATTACACGCGAACGCGGCGTCTTCACCAAAGCCATGCTGCGGGCTTTCCTCAAGAAGACGGTTATGCGCGAAGCCTGGACTGGCGCCCCTTGGCTGGTTAAAAATGACTACGCTGCACAGTACCATATTGACACCAGGATACCGCCTCATCTGCGCTATGATACGAAGTTGCAAGAGCGCAAGCAGCTGCAGGCCCAGAAGCGCTCATCTGATGTCAATGGCCACGCCGCATCCCAGCCTGCACGACTGCCCGAGCTAAAGCCCGCTAAAAGCATCAAGCCCAAGCCTGCCGCCGGCAAGGGGCTCAAGTGGCCTGCTGGAATTGTCAATTGCAGTGCGGAACCCAGTATCAAGAGCGAACCCTCTCCTCCGCCTCCGCCTCCGCCGCTCAAATACCCTATTGAAGACTTGCAGCTTCAACCCAACACCGAGAGTCACCGACCGGCGCTGAAATATATGTGCAAAGATGGGCCGTCAGACAAGGGCAATGATGATCCGCTACGAGAATACTTTGAAATGCAATCGGTTGGACATCTCCTGGAGACTTGGGATACCCTCAATGTATACTGCGAAATCTTCAAGCTCGACTCATTCACTTTCGACGACTTTGCTGAGGCCATGGCTGTGGCTTCGGAACGTGTCGCTGTCCAGCTTTTCGACGAAATTCACTGCTCGGTACTCAAGATCTTGGTGGACGCTGAGCAAGATGGTGGCAAAGTTCGCATCCCATTACCCGAAATTGAAGAGGACGAAAGTGACGAGGAAGACGAAGAAGGCGAGGAAGGAAATGAGGAAGAAGAAGAGGAGGAAGAAGAGGAAGAGACTGAGAAGATTCCTGTCAAACGAGCCACGCGCAGCAGTCTAGCTAAGCAAGAAGCCGAGCGCATAGCTGCCGAAGCCGCTGCTGCCGAGGAGGAGACCATCAAGGCTGAAATTGAATCCAAAACGCGTGTTGAGGAGATGATGAAGGAATTCGATTGGGTGGAGCATCTCCGAAAACGAGACTTTCTCGACGGTGGCTGGCAGCGAATTGTCGTTGGCTTGCTACATCAGCTGTCCAAGGGTGAGAAACATCAACAAAAGTATGAGGACTTGCTATTGCAAATTATTCCGGCCGATACAGAACCTACCCAAGAAGCTGCTCGCCAAAACTACGCCGAACTCGACGTCAACACGCGGGTGCAGATTTTGCAGATTCTCTGCCTGCTAACCATGGAGACCAAGGCTGTGCGAGGCTACATGGAGGATTGCAACGAGACCATGACCAAGTATCGCAAAGAAAGGGTCGAACTTCAGCGCCGACGCAAGCAAGCAACCGAGGAGCTGCGCCAGCTTAACGAACAGCGCAAGGCTTTACTTCCTGATAACATGCCCCCGGAGGAGGCCAAGGAGAATGGTGATGTCAGCATGAACGGGGCCGACGACACCATTACCGAAAAAGAAGGTGACGAAGACGCCGAACACAGCAACAACGAGAAGCCGCAGAAGAAGCGTCAAGGGCGCCAAGTCGTGGACAAGCGAAAAAAGCGTGAGGAGGAAGAGGCTGTCCGCAAAGCCAAGCAAAAGGCGCAAAAGGAGGCCGCCAAGGCGTCCCACCAATCGAAACAATTCACCAAGCTACTCAAGGACATTCAAAAGAAGGAGGATATTATCAAGGAGTGCGAGGGGGAAGTTGCCACCATTGAGAATGATCTTCGCGAAGCCGACTGCCCACGCACACGTCTTCTAGGCCGGGATCGGTTCTGGAATCGATACTACTGGTTTGAGCGCAACGGCATGCCCTACGGTGGGCTGCCCAACAGCTCGACTGCCGAAGCCGGCTACGCAAATGGAAGGCTGTGGATTCAGGGGCCTGACGAGCTGGAGCGCATAGGCTACATTGATGTGTCAACGGATCTCGAAAACGAGTACAAGGCCAAGTTCAACATGACGGTGCGAGAGCGCAAAGACAAGGAAGAGGGTGGCACGAGCATGGAGAGCGCTCGTCAATGGGGGTATATTGCCGACGCGGAAAGCTTGGACAAACTGATTCAGTGGCTGGACCCGCACGGCTTCAACGAGCTGCGACTGCGAAAGGAGCTGGTCGCGTTCAAGGATAAGATTACGGAGCACATGGACAAGCGACAGCAGTACCTGGCCAATGCGGCAGAGGACGAAGCGCGCAGAGAAGAGTCGGCGCCGACGAAACGCGCCAGCTCGCGCATCCGGGAAAAGACCCCAGAGCCACGCAGCTACCGATGCCTGCGTTGGGAGAATACCATGGCACTGGAGGAGTTGGGTCACTTGCACGCGGATCCGCCGCCGCCACCGCGACTGCGCAAGCAGACCAAGAAGAGGGAGGCCATGGAGGCTCCGCCCGCACCGTCGACACGATCTGCCAAGAGAGGCAGACGTGGATAAAAGGTGGCGGTGTTTATAAACAGCTGTTGGACGCTGCATGTGTTGTGTTTTGCAGGTTGACGTTACAGCCAAGTTTCCCTTGGCTACCAATGAATGATTCGACCGGGTGTTTTCGCGGGTTATAGAAGCGGACTGGACACTTGTCAAAAAGAATTGAGCGATGTGGGGGATAATGCCAAGGGCTGCCTCTTCTGCATCCCTCCCATACTGGAAATGAAAATAGAAAGCATGTATTTTACAATACTCCCAACAGGAAAAGGTGTCTTCTCTTTGGGATACCTCAATAGACGGTCAGCGTGCGGCACGCTTGATTACACGGATGCTTGATCTTTTCTCTGTGCTCAGCATGCTCCGACAGTTTTTATTGGTTGGTGAGACGCCAAGAAAAGTTTGTTGGACGTTTAAACAGGATGGCGCGATATCACGGGAGGCGAGCACGATGAAACCTGGAATAGTCAGTTACGGCTCTCCTTTTGTAATCTTACACGCCAATGTTTATATAACTGGTGCTCGGGCCTGTCACACCCCATCTATACACAGGAGATTGGGCGAAGCAGGCGTTTGTTTCATCGCACCACTGCCGGGTTTTCTTTTCTCGATCCTGCGTAACTCGGCAGCGCTCATCCTACGTGGAAGCACCATCGTGTGATGCGCTCATAGATTGGGCCATTGTGGGCGGTTTTGGGTAAGATGGGCATGTATGCGGGTAGCCGCGTGCGCAATGCCGTTTACAGAAGCCGTCGATCAGCGGTACACGGCAATCGCCATTGTTGCCTCTTCTGGAGCTACACAGGCCGTACACTTGTCTTTTGTGAGAACAAACGGCGGGAGATGAAAACGGACATTGACTTCTTTCTTCGTGTTTGTTGACGAAAGTACGCCATCACTCTTCACCCAACAGTCTCTGCTCTCGTCGTGCCTATAAAACGCGTTCAGAATCCTTTAGCCGTCTTTATCATGGGCAACATCCCGAGAAAGTGTCTCACTCCTGGTATTTACTCGCCAATCATAAAAACAACCAGCGCAAATGTGCGAATATATTGACGCAGAGATGATCCATTCCAGTTGCCGACGATCAACCAAGCACAAGACGATCAAGAGGCTGTACAAGCGATGTGCGGACCGTCCGCAGCCAATGGCACGCTGCGCGGAACCGGTTTTTAATCCGGCACTCGCGACGCTGGAAACTACGGAGCAGCGCCGCGGGCCCTGCCGGCATTGTCGGGACTCGGGCATCTCGGTCGGCACGTTGGTGTACGAACATGTGCGTCTACTCGCAGATCGATAGTGACAAGCATACTAATGTGGAAACCAACCGAATAGCATGATTTCTCGAGAACTGATGGGGAGGATTGCTCAAGGGCCTCTTGGATGGACTTTCTCAAACGGATACTACATGTCTAAGCTAAGCCTGCACATTTTGCAATGGATAGATGCACTCGCCACTATTTTATGAATATCCTCTAGTGCTGACCTATAGATGGTTGTAGCTATTGCTTCTATTTATTACTTTCTATTTTTGTTATACCCAGCGAGGCAGGATAGAAGTGGAGGAGTCGCGCGTGTGGTTCGGCACTTGGCAACGGGTACTATCATAAAAAAGTGACAACTTTATATTCACCCGGGTAGAAGCTTCGGGTTGAAGCCAAATGCAAGCAAGCAATTCGTAATAGCATATATAGACCGGTAGTATAGCCTCTAAGCTATCGGCTGATATCCGACGCTACCTACTCTCACAGACGTGTATATATAGCCCGAAGGAGACCAGACCATTGCTCTCCCCAAAACAAAGCAGGCCAATTTTTAGACTGTCATCTCTGCTTCTTTCAGACTCTTTCACTCTCTTGGCCCAATTGACCTGCCCATACACCACTCGCCAACATGAAGATAGCTTGGCTTGCTCTGCTGGCCGCGGCCGGGACAACCCTTGCGAGTCCAACGGTCGCCTTGCAAAGCCGGACCCTGCCAGAGTCCGGCTCGCAGCAAGCCCGCGAGCTCTTCGACCTGGTCAAGAAGGGCATGCGGACGTGGGGCCTGGCAGGCGTCATGCGGCCTCTCGGCGGGAGCTCCAGCGGCCCGTTGCGCAACCTCCCCGGCGGCCTGCCCGAGCTGAACCGGCCGCACCCGCCAAAGCAGGACGGCGTGCCGGGCACGCCTGGCAACCCGCTGGGGCCGCGGAAGAAGCAGGGGCGCATCTACGAGCGGCGCAAGCCGTGCCCCCGGAAGACGAAGCGCGGCACCGCGCCGTGCACGGCCGCGACGGGCCGCCCGTCGCGGTTCCCGAAGCTCCGCCTCAACGGGCAGGGCGGCGTCATGGTGGCGCTTTCGACGCTCTCGCCGCACGCGCACAGCATCCTCGACGCGATCAAGGGCTGGGACAACCCGGTCGGCAAGGCTGTCGCGTGGTTCGACGAGGCCTTGACGGGCCTGCAAGAGGCCATTGGCGGCAAGCACGTGCCCGAGATTGACGGCAACGAGCTCAAGCTGTGGCTGGTGTGCCTCTTTCGCGGCGACGCGCCCACCGCGCCCACGAACCCGGACAGCATCGACAAGGCGTGCCAGCGCCGCCGGGACGCGCCGCTCGAGGAGCAGAAGCAGCAGCAGGCCATCGACGGCCTCAACCAGGTGGCCGAGGTCTGCCAAAAGGTGGAGGCGGAGGACCCGGCCACCTCGTTCCTCACCGACCAGACCAGGACCGACGTGCTGGCGCTCTGCGAAAAGTACGCCGCGACGCTGGAGAGCATGGTCGACGCCAACGCGGGGCTCGTGCTGCTGGGCGAGTGGGCGCGCGCGCGCACGCTCAACAACCAGGACATCGAGCCGTCCGACACGGCCGCCGTCGAGGGCTTCATCCAAAAGGGCGCGTTTGGCGCCGGGGTGGCGGCCAACGAGACGGACACCGAGGCGCTCGCGACGCTGTACGTGGAGCACATGTCGGCCTACGCCATTGTCGAGGTCGAGGCCGACGGGAGCGAGGTCGTCGTCGACCACAGCAAGCCGCCGGCGTGGCTGGAGCTGCTGCAGATGGGCGCGGGCTACGTGCCCGAGGACCGGGCGGCGATTGACGAGGCGCTGGCGCTGCTCGACGACACGCCGCACCGGCGCCACATCGCCTCCGGATACTCGGGCTGGCAGCCCTACTATGACCGCGCAGACTCGTGCTGGGACCACGCGGGCCTGCTGCTCTTCCAGCCGCGGCGGTGGGACCTGATTGCGGCGCTCACGACGTACCTCGAGGGCAAGATTCGGGACACGGGCAGCGATCTTGCGTGCGCGCCGTGCCTGGCGCCTTCGGGCTACTGGATACTGCGCTGCGGATCGGCCACTCCGTGAGAGTTGTCACTAGGCGGTGAACAGGATAGGTATAGATTAATAAACTACAATATAATTCATGCGTGTGTGTGGCGTTGTGGTGGGCAAGTGCAGGTGGACGTTGCTTGACAAGTGACAGTCGGTGACTGCTTGCGTTCATGGCAAGGTACTGAGTCGTGATGCGAGCATGCTGCAGAATTGTCCAGCGTGAACCGGCGAGACAGGAGAGCAAGTCTAGGGTCGCATGAGATGAAGAAATATGCCCCATGCAATCAGTCTCTTTGCTGAGCTGGAATAAGCCCTAGGCGTGCAAGTAAATACATGGGAGAGACGGCAATAGAAGCAAGAACTCCACTACTTACCAATAAGCTTAATTCCGACGTGCAGCTATCAGCATATTTCCGTCTATACTATTTGATGAATAGAGCCTCGATCGGGCCGATAGTTTTGCACCCATTACGAAGCCGAGAGCCGCAGCCTGGTCTCGATCTTGTTCACGGCAGTTGGGTGGGTTGTGGTATTTTTCATGCTTGATCCGGGTACCCTGTTGAGATACGAGAGCAGTCTTTTCGGGTTTTCAATGGAATATTAATGTCCAGGATCCTGTACAGGGATGAGAAGACGCAATTGACATGGGCCGCGGAGGTCGGCGCCGTATCCCTAAAGCCGACAGTTTAGATGACCGTCCGATGCTGCCCAGCTTGAATCGGGAGCTCGTTGAGGGGCTGGTAGGAGCTGGTCAATGGAAACTCTAACAAGGCAGTCACGGTTGTTCGCACGGCACTATTTTCCTTCATGGGCGCAACTGCAAGTTTGCTCGTATTGTATGTAGTCGAGTTCAAGGTCAAGCCCAGCAGCTCTGAGCACGTCGAGGCCAATGCACGTCCATGTCGAGCGAGAAAATTATCAGAAATTAAGTACAATCGCACGAGTGCCGAGTCATCGATGCAGACAGCTGCGTAATCTCTTGCATTTTGCGCCAGGCTGTAAATTAAATGAAACTATTGCACCTGGTCTGCGGCAGCCGTCGGAAGATGAAAAGGTACCCTGCCCCAGTGCGGCCCCAGGTCTCGGCATTTATCTGGCCTATACTTGGCGCGCGAGTACGGATATCACGGGTCTCGAACAGGGAGCAGGGCTGAGTTGCTTTGGGCCATGGCAATAGACCAAGGTCCGTTTTCCGTGACTCGGTAGTTGCATTCAACAGGCAGGTTCCCATCAGAGGGTGCTTGTACTTTGCATGTGCTATTATGTAGTACAGTTTGTCGCTTCAGTTGCATACGTGTATGCTTATCTGAGACTTCATCTCATGACCTTGTCCTGGCCGAGTTCCGAGTACACCGATGCCTACCCTACAGTCGGCGCGATGAATGACTGCATAACCCGTCATGTAAGAAGCCGCACAAAGCTCTTGTTTTGTGCAGTAACTTGCGCAAAGGGTTTTGCTCGCTAATTACGGTTTTGAACTTGCAGACACGCTGTAAATCTTTGGCGGCTCTGGTAGTCGTGGTCATTGAGAAATGGCAGGCATTGTGTTTGTGATGCACGCAATGGCATGAGCGACACCGATACCACTGGGCGACCGCAGCACCGCTGCAGCTGGATGCCCCTGTAGTAGGTCAGGTAGCACTTTTACCCAAACAGCACATTACTAATCATACGCTGTGGAATCGACCAAGCAGATCAAAAGGAATATTCACATGTTCTACTAAATACATTCTTCCATCCACAACCCGTTGCCCTGAGCGCGTTGATCAGCGGCGTCGGTAGAATCCGAGTTGAGCGCTGTACCGCCGTGGGGAAGACACCCGATGAGCGGTAGTGGCCCAGCTGACGGCGAACAGGGCTTCCCTAACAGAGGCGCACCAAAAAGCACACTCAACTAGTTAGGCAGCTTCTGCCGAGGCTTGCTCGGCCGTCTGTCGTTTTGCTCACCTGCGCAGCCGACGACATTTCCAGGGGGTCGGATCTTCTGCGTCTAATTTCCTAATCCCGCATCTCCTCAGCATCCTCTTCTTCAGGCCTGCATCCTTTTGCAGAAGACAAGGGTGACATCCGTTGCAGCACGCAAATCACAGTCTTGGTCTCCCTCCGTTTGATCGCCGAATAACGCCGTTTGTTTGCCCGCCCACCCCCGCCAATCCACACGCTCGCCTCGATCCGACCGACCGACTTTCCTCTCTCTCTTCATTCACCAGCACAACATACACACACACACACACACACACAGCTCCAAGCAACAATGTCGGAACCCCTACCCAGCGAAACGCCCGTCGCCGTCCTCCCCTCGAGCGAACCCAGCGAAAAGGCCGCCGCCCCTCGATCAACACCGCCGCCGCCTCGCAAACATGCCAACAACCTCTCCGCGCTCGCCCGCGCCGACGGCTTCATCGCCCATCTCCAGCGCTGCATGCAGACGCGCGCCGGCGCCGACACGGTCCTCATGTTTGCGTGCTACGCCACGCGCCTCGCCGGCAACGTGCTCGACATGAGCGGCCGCGCCGCCCTCCGCTCCTCGGCGCGCCAGCTCGTCGCGGCCTTTTTCGCCCTGCCGCCCGCCACCACGGTCATACTCGACGGCGCCAAGGCCCCGCCCGCGATTGCGCTCGCGCTCGGCCTCGCGCAGCGCCTGCAGGCCTACTCGGGCATGATTTCCGAGATGCGCACCATGGGCCGCCTCTGGGGGCTCCTCGGCCTCTACTCGGCCGTCAAGGGCCTCACCGCCAAGACCTTTTCCTCGACGGCGTCAGACGAAAAGAGCGATGCCCTGAGCGATGCATCTGCGGAAAAGATGTTTGCGGCGCTCCTCGCCTGGGCGCAGGTCCTCTGCCTCGTCGTCTTCCAGGCCTGCGAAAACGCCGCGTACCTCGGCAGCAAAAAGATTCTCCCCATCAGGCCGCTCAACCAGGGCAGGCTGGCCATTCTGAGCGTGCGCTTCTGGGGCGCCTACGTGGCCATGGAGGTGGTCAAGCACCTGGCGGAGCGCGCGCGCCGGCTGTCGGCATCGGGCGGCGTCGTCAAGACGGCGGAGCAAAAGGCGTGGCAGGAGGGCTGGCGCAAGGCCTTTTACAGAAACGCGGCCTGGGCGCCGCTCACGATGCACTGGGGCACGCCGGGCGGGCTGCTCCCGGATTTCATGGTGGCGCTGTTTGCGCTGTATCCGGCGACGGGCGGCATGAGGGATCTCTGGCGCAGCACGGCGTAGAGGGGGGGGGGGG
>JARJRE010000193.1:0-90388 GCA_030783385.1 Akanthomyces dipterigenus | reverse complement strand
CCCCCCCCCCCCCCCCCCCCCCCCCCCCCCGGGTCGCGCGCACAGCAACAGGCCCCGAAAATGTGCACGCCGTTTTGTGCTGCTATACCCCTTGAACTCTCTTTTGAGCTGGCCGCCTTGGCCCTGCTGGATGTGGTCCTTGTTGCAGCTTTCGCGGTGCTGATGGGGGTGGCCTTGCCCAGGCGTTTTCTTAGCAGTCACCCATCATGCCATCTGCGTGGCCCGGATCTACCGCTTCCCTGTTAACCATACCCTCAGTGCCTGGCCCATCATCCTTCTCTGCCTTGCACCCGGGTGGCCGTGCTCTACCTCTATCCCACACACACATATACACTGCTTCAGCCATATTTACCTTTATTTTCCTCTTGGGAGGTCCCTGTTCCTCTTTTCTCGGCCTCTTATGACACGTACCAAAGACTTAATAATACCCCGTTCCCCCAGAGCTGGCTCTCTACCCAGTTGCTCCATTACTCACACATACATTCAAGTTTATTGTTTCGAGAACAATATCACTGTTCATTATATTGCTCGCTTGGCTGCTCCTTCTGCTGCATTAAAGTCGGCACTTTCTTTCGTTTTCCTCACACGACACAGTTGCTGCGCGCTGCTCTTCATTACAGTCACACTCCATTGTGTAGTACGAGCTCCCACAGCTTACTACAAAGCATCAACAAGTCCTCTGAAGAGCGAAATACTCATCTACAAGCAGTTGGAAGTCTGCTGCGTTGCAAGCACAGTACCGTCGGCCTTTGTTGCGACATTTCACGCGCTTGGCGTCACCGCCCAGCCCTTCTACACCAGAGTCTCTCGACCCTTTATTCCGCCAGCTCTACCCTGATTGCTTCATGTACTCTATATCATCCTCAATGGAGCGAACAGCTGAAAATGTGGCACCAGCGACACCACCGCCTGGCGCTCTGGATGCCCAACACTCCAACATTTCTACCTCGTCGGATCTCCAGCCATCCATGAATGCCTGGATGCCACAACCCGACCTGAGCGCGCAGGAAAATTCTTCTGGTATTGTATCTCAAGTCCCTTGCGGCCCTGGGGATCAGAATTATCCTGCCACGACCGGGTGGGATCACTCTGTCACTCCCAGATCAACCTTGCCTGGCAAGTCAGGCCTCGTCTATCCCGGACAATTGCCGCAATCACTAGTAAAAGATGGTAGGATTGAGTGTCCTCGGAGTGGTTGATACTCAGCGGCTAATACGATTCCAGGGAGCTGGGGTCAGAAAACATATGACCACTTTGAATTTTACCCGTTTGACCCCGACGCCCCCATCGGTCAAGCTTACACTACCGACGAAAGCATTCCCATCATTGACCTACGATACTCGCAAACCCGCCATGAGGCTGAGCCTTCCTACTCCGATCCGTCAGCAAATCATCGCTCCGATTCTGCCATTGGTGTGTCGGCAGCTAGCGGCTTTTCCGATCTTACAGCCACTTGCAGCAGTGATGACGTCTCGACCACGCTCTCCGAAGCGCCCACCTTTTCAGAGTACGGCACAGTGTCCAACAGAACATCTCTTATGTCCTCGACGCATCTATCACCTGTTGCTTCGCCCCATCTAACGCCCCAGAGCAGACCGGACCAAGTACGAGCTCAAAGCCGCGGCCGCGCCTCACCCTCTCCTCGCCCCAGTGTGCGCTCTGCACCGTACAGCACAGACGGCCTCCGCAATGCGACTCGATGGTCTACTGGCTCTCACAATGTCGCACAAAGCCGTCGCCAGTCGCCCTTTGGGTACGGGTCCACGCCAGAACCGACCATGCCTTCGCAGCGATACTCCATGCAGGCCCCAATCTCGTCCATGGCTCCAGGAATGTCACACAACATGGCTTCTGGGCCCGGAAGCACTATGCCAATGCAGCCGCCGTATGTGCCTTCTATGTCGTTGGGTGCCTATCGAAACAATACTATGATGATGCCCCCGCATATGGGCCATTCGCTGCCGACTTCCCACTCCATGAACCACGACAACAGCCACCACAGCCTGCCGCAACC
Source organism: Akanthomyces dipterigenus (assembly GCA_030783385.1). Lineage (NCBI taxonomy): Eukaryota > Fungi > Ascomycota > Sordariomycetes > Hypocreales > Cordycipitaceae > Akanthomyces > Akanthomyces dipterigenus. Next base: position 88,374 of record JARJRE010000193.1, on the reverse strand, counting down.
CCCGACACTGGCGTCCCACGGTCTGCTCAAGTTATTACAAAACAACATTGAATCGCAGTCCTTTCACGGTCACTATGCCGACCTCTCATCCCCGCCCGATTTGTATCCGGCACTCCACGAAGAGCCAGCCCCCCCGCCGCCCGAGGACATGAATCCGTCAGACCCAGATATGGTTCCCTACGAGCAGGAACTTCGCTTCGATGGCGACATGTACACGCCAAAATGGGTGCGCGGCCACGGAAACAAGCGCGAAGGCTGGTGTGGCATCTGTAAGCCCGGTCGCTGGCTGGTCCTCAAGAACTCGGCCTACTGGTACGACAAGTCCTTTACGCACGGCATCAGCGCCGCCACCGGCGCGCCGTTCCAGGAGCCCCTGGACAAGAGACGAATGGACGGTAATCTGGATGTTTGGGAGGGCCTCTGCGGAAGCTGCAACAAGTGGATTGCCTTGGTGAGCAGCAAGAAGAAGGGTACCACATGGTTCCGTCATGCATACAAGGTACGTACTCCTACAAGCAGCCTAGTAGGAAACGAAATGGCTAACATTCAATCCTACAGTGTCACTCTCATGCCAAGATCAAGGATACTCCCAAGCGAAGGAGAGATCAGGTGCACAACCAACGCATGCCTGGCCCTCCTCTGTCGGTTGGCCTCTCGAGCATGCACGATCAGCAGCAGCGCCCAGGCACACCGCCACCATCGCTACCTCACGGCCTCTCTACGGCATCGTACGCTACAATGAGTGGTTCTGGAAGCATCAACACGTCAATTCCGCACTACATGCATCCGCAGCAGCATCAAAATCACCCACACCACCACCACCACCAGTCTCTTGGCCCATTGACACCCCCCCCGTCTCTTAGATCCAGCGTTGGCCGTACGCTGCTATCGAGTCCCACCACAATGTATGGCAGTGCGATATAGGGCACGTAAGCCGTGCTACGTGTTACGCAGGCGTGCCTTGAATCATGACTGGTCGACGTGGACACAACTTTTGGGTGTGTGGCGCAGGTTTATGCCAGTGCTTTGATTGGCCGCCGCTTTTCCTATCCTCTTCTCTTCTCTACAATCACTTGCCGAATGGTGTTCATATTATGGAGACTGTTTCGTTTACTTTTGCTTTCATTTTGCTTACACGGCTCTATTTCTTTTGTTGCTTATAGACTGGGGTTATGACGGACATGGGAAACCAGGCTTAGATACTACGCCTCTTATGATGTACATGTTAGGTCAATGGCGACCGCATCACGAATCAGTTTGAATTAGCACCTTGGCTTTTCCTATTTCTTTTGCTACTAGATATTCCTCGCAGAGCAAATAAAACTACATACCATGGCGATGACCAGAACAAGAAAGTTTCCAGAAATGACTGCCACTTGCGCCAAAGAGATTCGCCCTTTTGTAGAGCGGCGAATTGTCAAGTGCGCGCCGCTGTGACGTCCGCGAATCGCGGCCATCCCGATCCAGGCTCAATTGTCAGGCAAAATCGATAAGCAGGGGAACAAGGGGGGGGGGGGGGTCATGAGAGCGGTGTGCATTTGATTCGTAGAAACTGTACACTGCCCCTCACATCAAGGATGGGGGGGGGGGGGGCTGTATGAGTGGATTTCATCAGGCTCCATTGATGCCTAGCCACAGACAATGAGCAAGGTACAGCAGTTCAGTTATGGCGCGCTTGCCTTGTTTGGCCTGATGTGGCAAGTGAACAGGCCAAGATTCATGCGCATTGCGGGTTACCAGACGAAGATCGAAGAAAGCAGGTGTAGCGTCAAGGTCGGGGGCGAGACGGCGCCCGTGTAAGTCTCTCCACGTCTGCGTAGGCTAGCAACGAAAGACAACGGAGGAATTACTGTGGCTGCCTAAAAGTTGGCTATAGTGGGATTTTTCACATTTATCCATGCCTGTGATCCACTGCGCGGCTTGCTGGATTGTCTTATATTGGTCGGCATAAAGAGAAGGCCCAAGAAACACACGAAGCAATCTGGGGCGACGAGATGGGAGAACGGGATCGAAACTGAAGAGCCAGTCTATGCACAGTAAATCATAGCAGAGCCAGATTATCGCATGCGAGGGCTTCTCTCCAACCTCCACGTGCTGTCTGCCCACTCGCGGTTGTGCTGTAAGCCAGTATACGAGGCCAGCTATGCTTCAGGGATATTGACTAGCGAGGCGAGTCAAGGCGTTCAAAGTAATTGAGTCTGCGTATGGCTTTTCCTATTCTGTTATCAATCCGGGATTAATCTGTTACGATTGCGTGATCGAACAGGCGAGATCGGACTTTGAAAACTCGCTCATCGGATGGCATGAGCAGCTCTTTCGAGTTGGCCGCTGCTGAATCATGGTCCGTTGCCTGCCGGGGAAGCAGGCATGATGATTACTGTCGAGATACTTGTCCACGCCTATTCGGAAATTTCCGAAAAGACGTGTTTCCTTTCATTTCATAATAACCGAGGGTAGAAAACAAGAAAGCTGAGGCATCAGCCCTCGACGCCTTCCTTTGCCCATGGTGCGACGCTGGTGAGCCGACTCCACAGCCATGTTACAGAAGCATCCAGGACGCGTGATTGCGCACACCCAGAGGGTCTGTCTCTGTGTTCTTCTAGGCAGTCTTGCATGCCCACTTTGTCTTGCGACGCAGGATTACCATCTCCCGGATGGCTCTACTTTTTCAAGGTACGAGTTTATCGGATGTTGCCGATCCCTTCATGCTGCACCGAATGGTGTTGATGGTGACAGCGCCGGCGGCTGGGGGGGCCGCGGCCAGCCTTGCGACTTGGCTTGCTGCGCGTCTGAGACGCCGAGAAGGTCCCCCCCTTCTGCCTTGGTAAAAGAGATCACCAACAGCGGAGACGGAACTGCCGTTGCTCCCGATTGTCCTTCGTGCATCGACAGGAGGGCGCGATCTAGTCCCAGCTGTGCAGAATCTCGCTGGGCAGACAATGCAAAAGAGAGGCCAGCGGCATTGTGTGTGGCTGCGCGAAACAGGCACAATGGCAACCCTCTGCCTTCTTTTCACTTTCACAAACTGCACAATACAAGTCCTGCCACAAAAATGGCAGACTCGAAGCATGCAGAGATTGACACCCCCCCACCTGTAAACTGGATAGCCCAAGAACAATGGCAACAATAGTGCCCTATGCCTGTCCGTGTCCGTGCGCCATGAGGCACGGCGCGAGGCAGTAGACTCAGCAAGGTTAACTTTAAACTTTTGCTCGCTTGCACACGTTCTTCTCTAACCTTTCCATTTCGGTCGTTCTCCAAGCCGACTTGTTTTATAACCATGCCTTTTTCCACATACTGCCGAAGAAGTTGAAACAGGGCTCGCAATTGCGCTTGCTACCAGTGCTCGCCCAGGCCTCCACCCCCCCCCCCCCAGAGGGGTCGGGCTGCAAGCGCTCTGCGAGTAAAGCCAAACTTTATTTTCGAAAAGGGCTAGGATCGCCTGATTTGTGTTGGTAAGCGCCGGCGTTGCTACACGGAATCGAGGTTCGTTGCGGCCGGATCACCCTGAGCCGAGCTTTTGTCGGGTTCGCACGGCAAAGGGGGGAACACGAAACATTCTAAAGCATCGGTTTCGAATGGTGAAAGTCGCGTGTTGGGGAGGAGTGTTGCGATGGCATTGTAGACGTGCTGGCACCTGATGCCACGTGTATTCGAAGTCCTGCCGTTTGGCAAGGGCTGTTTTCATGCTGTGCAGTTCTCTGAGAGAACTCAGAAATGTCGCTACGGCAGAGATCGGACGACGTCGTGTCAAATGTCATGTGCAGGCAGTTTCTGCGCGTGCTTGCTTGGGTCGCAAAAGTGTCTAAAAGAGAAGTCACCTGCTAGGCAACATTTAGCGGATGGCGCCAAAAATTTTCGCAAAATTTGTTTCTGGTTAGAAACGTGTGTTTGGGCAGTAGAGTCTGTAAAAGTAGTTCCAAGCAGAGTGGAATGATGGCGAGCAACCACGACTACAGACTGGGCACAGTCAAGAATGTAGTGGCACAAGCCACACGGCATTTTGAATGGTCTGGAACTTTTCAGATAATGTCTATCACTTTGTCTTTGAGCTTTGAAGCTCACAGCAAGCATCTTTCAGCATTTACTTCCCGGCTTGCTTTCGTTCTACAAATGCCGGACTTGGGTGTCGCGACGTTCTGCAACCGAGATCCTACCAAAAGAGCAAATGCAAATAAATCACTCTATATAGAGCTATTCGCGTGCATTGACAGATGATTCTGTTGCTCTATGCCGTTCTTGCGCATTTGCAAGTTTTGCCGCCATCTCTCGGAAGTGCGCAAGAGGCGACACCGGCCTGGCGCAGCGGCATGCTGCAAGGTACGACCAGAGACTCTGCACTCTACGAGCCTCAAGACTTGCTGACGCGGAAAGTGAGTTTCGCTATAGCGAAGAGATTCGACTAGCTTATAGCGAGTGAATTGAGTCTTTGTCCCATAAAGTGATGCAGCAATACCAGCCATTAATGCTAGGCGAGGCAAGCAATTCTCAGGGCAGCAGACCGAAATGTTGGTGGCAGGTTTGTTAACTATTCGCAAAGAGAAAGAACAACCGTACAAGAGAAGCATGACGGAACCTATCAACATTCAAGTGAGACTAATGAGTAAATAAAGATTTCATCAGCTACTGTCCCTGTCCCTGTTGCGCTGTGTGTGGGATTGGCGCCTTGATGGCACTCGTCGAATTCAACCCCGGTATGCTTTTGGTACTCATAGTATATAATCTACAAATATAGTCTAGATACTGCCTTATCAATATATGAACTTAACTATCCATGAGCCTGGCAAGTTGTTGGAGCACTGTTGCCATCGCTCACAATAGGCACAATGGGTTAGCCGAAAAGGCTGTACTTCTATGGCGGTGAGCGGAACGTTACTTTCTTGCACGATTTCGAGCCATGTATGATTTATCTCGGTTCATAGTATGCGGCGTGGATGTGCTAAACAACAAGCAATAGCTTTGGAGAAGCAGATGAAGCCACAGGGACGTGAGTACACGAGGTTTATCGCGGTAAAGACACAAGCTGTTTCAGCCTTGCTTCTTTATTCAAGAGTCTCTATAAATCGGCAACGTGAAGTTGATATGCCGGAGAATTGAATATTGCTTCTAGAAAGAACAGCAACGTCCTGAACGAGTGATGCTTTACCTGCTCACTTCCTGTTTTCCAGCTCGCATTGCCTTCATTGTCACTGCATGAGTCCTATCCCGGCGATGTAGAAGGCTCTCGCTACTTCTACAGCACCATGTGATAAAAACAATGGAAATATTATCTGTACATCAGAACAATTGTTACTGATCTTGTAGAGGCATGCGCGCTTGAGTTGATACAAGGTTCCTCGCGTGTGCACGAATGTTGATAAACTCCAGGGTAGGGACAGGCTGTCGGGACAACACACGAGGGCGACAGAGACAGATTGCGATCGAGTGGAGAGGTGCAATTTCCGCAAACCCCATCCTGTAAACCAGGCTTTTGCAGAACCACCAGTATCGTAAATGGAACAGTCGCTAGCTTATGGGATCAGCATGGGCATATTCAGAGAAGCAGGAGACACGCATTCTCGCTTGTGAGCAGATGCGGGGCCACGTTGTTTAGTCGACAACGAGGTCGATGGCAAGCTGCGAATCCGATGCAGCGGATCCCTGTTTGGTGAGAAACCGATGCTGGGCTGACATGGGACTTTTGACCTCGTGAAAACCGACCCCGCTACTATTTACCCAGTACTTCCACACTCGGGCAAGCAGGCCCGCAACGGCGGATCTTCTTCGCTTCTGCTCGAGCACGAGCAATTACGACTAGCAATATAGCGAATGCTAGCCTCAGCTGGTTACTGGGTGCAGAAAGCACTTGAGCGTCTGCTGACAATCGTGGCTAGACAAAGAAGATTGCCTTGGCGTAGACACCGCTGTTCTTTTACGTACAAGCGGAGTTTGCGAAGGCTTTGCGATCCGAGCAGGTTCAATGTAGCGTAACCCACACAGTTCTTTGAGGAAGTGATGAGGACCTTACCGCCTCGTCTGATTATACCGTTTGTTCGGTGGGTGGCGAAACGGATCTGGCTACTGGACCGGAATGACGAGTAAGACCTGGTGTTGTTTGTCTTCTAATACCTACATATGGGCGAAGCGCTGGCAGTTCTGCAGCTATGTAGATTCAGTGTGTCACTATCAGCGAGACATTGTAGCAAGGCTGCGGTAGCAGAGACCAGCTGCCAGGCAATGATCCAGATCCAGATCCATACGGCGATAGGGTAGGAGAAGAACGGCAGAGACGGATGAGTTCATCTTATCTTGTCGTCATGGGCGGGCGCCTTTGGTTAATTAGGACAGTGGCGCTCCCGTCTTAAAAATTGAGACTTGGCCCATCATCATCCCATCTTTCGACGAAAGCGGCCAATGAAACACGCAGAGAGACGCCAAACCAGAGTCTTTCAAAGCAAATGGAGAGGCAGAGCATTCGCAGGGTTCACTGGAGCCTGTCTCGGCGAAGACACGGAACTGGGCCAGACTGGTCGACTGGGCGGTCTTGGTTGGTGAGGAATGCTGGCGGGACGAGGTCGGGGCAAAGCGATCAGATATAAAGCCGAACAATCCCAGGGCAGCTATCGGGGTTCTCTCTGCCACTAAGTAGCGCACTTACCCCGCTGCCAATTTGACTCAGAAAAGAAGAAGCGAGAAGAGTGCTCGGATTGGCTGCATACTGGTTACATGCTGGTGAGCCCCGCCATACAGTGCTTGCAGAAAGCTCGCATGTTTCTTCATACTGCAGGACACAATTATGATTAGCGGAAGATGGCGTGCGATGGTATCTTGTACCACGTTGATAAGGCTTCGTAAAGAGCCCCAGATGTGAAAAGAAAGATTACAGTAGTTGCTGCGTAGAGTTACAAGAAGTGGTCCGGCTAGACAATGTGACTTAAGGGATGACCTCTGACGGTAGGATAGTAAACGTTGGGTAGAGTTGGTGACGGGTTAAGACGGACCGGGTTGCAGGTTGCGTCGTGGACAAAGCGGGTGAGCGGCCGAAGAATTGCAAGAATCGGGTGAAGGTGTAGCAGCCAAGATGACTGTGATTTTGTGGTGAGCGGTAACTTATCTACTGGTCAGTACCTGTATCGAGCATGGGGCGGCTGTCTTTATTGGTGCGGTGGTGTGGTTTGTGGTCTGCAGGGCGACTGAACTGAGCAAGTGGCACGTACCTCGTAAATGTCAGGCGAGGATGGCGATACTCAAGAAGCAAGTTAGTTGTTATTTGTCTCTTCATCGCACAGAAGGACCGAGAATGACGAATTCGTGGCTGTGTGGCGCAATTCGTTGGTCGTTCGGTCTCTCCCTTGTTTCGAGAGGGGTAGATTTTAGCAAACCCTCAAAAGCAGCCACAAGGACCCTCAGGCCCAACAATGACGGGATGGATAAGTTACTAGCGACTGTCTGGCTATTGCTAGAGGAGCGACAGCAGCTCTCGGCAGCAATAACTCGGGAACAGGCTCGGCGCGGAATGCGGTGCGGTGCGAGGCTGACCGACGGCGGTGGCTGCCTGACGACCCCACAGCGCTTTTGAAGACGGCACGGAGCAGAAGCTACCTATTTAGGACATAATTAGTTGAAGGTGTAATTCAAAGTCGGCATTCGTATCCGCACGCCGCAGGAAGATGCTTGCGGGCGCAGAAGCAAAAGAAAGAAAAGCTCCGGGTGGTCGAGAACAGACGCATGCCAAGGCGAAACGTAGATGAACGCTGCTAAAACTGTTCGATTGGCGGAAGAGGAGGGTAAAGAAGAGAGAAAAGACAGGACACAGACAGGCTGCAGTAGCGCTGCAGGGTGAGATTTGGATGGCAGGCGATGCAAGAGATGCTGTAGCGAGAACAGAGTGCAATATTCCAAGGTATCTACTTACTAGGTAGTAGGTAGGTAGCTAACTTAGGCACTGACGAGGCTTGTGGGATGGAAAGTTTACAATGATGCAGCACCAGCCTCCCCGTGGCGCTGGCCGGGCTCAAGGGGCTTTGTGCAGCTTCAAAACAATGCACACCCCTCCTGCCTGGTCATGTGCGTAGTAGAAGGCTGATATAACACGCTCTTCCGACAGCACAATCACCACCTCCTGCATATCGCTCGCAGCAGGATTGCAGCGCAGCGCACATCGACTGGTCCTCCTGTCATCCAGCTGAAGCAATCCATTTTACGTGCCTGGGCTGTGGGCACAACCACTGGGTAGCGCCCCTTCGCCAGCCGTACAATCAGCAGTGCTAGCCAGGGCCGGCTGCCGCTAATCAGAATCCCTCCGCCCGAGCGAGCATCGCCCAGCCAGTAGGATGCTGAAATGGCCGTATTCACGAGCTGCCACTCGCAGCTAGTGGCCTTTAGCTTTGTTCTTTTCGCTGGCTGTGGCTCGCATTGCTGCATATCCATAGTAGTGGCTGCCTTTTGAGGGGTCGTTAGCAGTAGCGATGCCGAGCAACCGCACCCAACACTTTGTGCATAAAATGACAATTCACAGTGGTGCCATGGCCCTTGTTAGTGCTCGCCCCCTGCCTGTAGTCGCTCTGTCGCTGCGGTACCTCGATTCTGGCCAGGCGCTCACCCCTGACACGGGTATACTCGTCCCCCTCAGCCCGCCACTCGTACAGGCGCAGCTATCTCTGACGGCTAGGTAACTACCGCAACATTGGTTGTACATACATGCAGAGGCACCGTGCCAGCAGCCCTCACCAACCATTTTCTTGCTGCCTCGAATTTTGCTTCCTCCATCTCGTCTGCTCTGCTAGCTTCAGGTCGCCACTCAATTCTGTTTTGCATCATCTTTTGCGCCCATCGCACGTTTTCCTCTTCAATCCTCCACAACAACCCAATTTAGGTTTGCCCACCCTGACCATCCCATCCCCTTGTCGCTTGCTCCCTGGCCCTGTTCCTGCGTCAGGCCCTCCCTTTGCCCTGGCTTGCACTGTATGGTAGGCTAAGCTCTTGTTCCATCTGCCCTCGTTTCTCTTCGAGCTAGCCATCGCATGTGCTTGCCGTTGCTCGTCGCCCACGTCCTCCCTTGGCTGCCACCCGCTTTTGCAACCCGCTTACTCTACCGCCCCTTGGCAGCATTTGCTTGTTCCTCTAGATCGCTCTACCTCGCGGTCCTGATAACAGTCCTCGAAGGCCCCGTTCGCTTAACTATCCGTCTCAGAACAACAATTCTCTGACTCTTTGCTTTTCTCTTTCATAACCGCCTCTCGCCGACGTTTTGTGCCCGTATCGACCTTGGCCTTTGTGCATAGTCGTTGCTGTGACACACCACGTATCCCCACACACTCTCTCAAGACTGCATACCCGCCCGAAAAAAAAAAGACACCTCGAAGCAAAGAAGCATTCCCGCTCGAGACAGATATCGGCCTGTCTCTATATCCTCTTGCCTGTCTGTCCTTGCTTGCCGCCGTCTGGCTACATCTGGCATGTCATCTGTCACTGCTCGAGCGAGCGTTACATTCAAGCTGCTATGAACGACGTCCGTCGTGATTCAACGTTAGTACCCTCCAACTTGGACGTTGCTTCAGTCGACATCTCCGCCCTCTTTCCTTTGACTAACCAGTCTCCTGCCTTTAGCAGCTTTGGAGATCCAAACGCTCAGCCTCCGACCCCCCAGCAGACTCCTACTTCTGCCTCATTCGCCAGTCCCGTCTGCGAGACACCCCGGCAGCCGCACGGTTCCTTCACCGACTTGGGTGGCTCGACACCTCGCTTTGCAGAGGAATACTCCGTCTTCAACGCCACACCCGGCAATCTAAGAGGCTCACGAGCACAATTTCCCGACTTCGTCCCGCCTACGCCCGCCAGCGCTCATAAGCGACTGCTCTCTGCCGAAGGCTTTGCCCTCGAGATTGCAACCCATGCCAACCACTTTTCGCCCAATCCAAACTTGCCACCTCTCGACCCTTCGAAGCGACTCGCTTCTTCTCCGAGCTTGAACGACTCTAGGGCCTCCGCACGAGAGACCACTCCCGTCTCGAGCTCCTCCTCCAACAAGGCCAGGTTTGCCAAAAAGCATCGTCGAGGCACCATCACCGAAAACCCAGAAGCCCTGATTTCTCCACCGCCCACCACCCATAAGGGAGACCAGAGACCCGCCCCGAAGCTCAATATGCAGTATGAACAGTCATTCCACCAACCGGATTTTACCGAGGGATCGCAGCCTCACGATGTAACCGCGCTCATGGCCAACTCGGGTGACTTATTTTCCTATCCCTTGTCTGCGCCCGCCAGTGCTCCGACCAACTTCTGGGACCCCCAAGCCTCCATGGGCATGGATATTGATTTCAATGCAGCTGCCCAAGGCATGTTTCCTTCGTCCAGCGCTGGCCACCGGCAGACTGGCTCATTCGACTGGAACAACAACATTCAACTTTTTCAAGACCCCGGCATGCTGCCCCCGTCATCAAATCAGGAAAATGTCCAACCACAGCAGGATGGAAGCATGACAATGAGTCAGTTTCAACAGCTTGGCGACCCTTTCACCATGATGAATCCTGGCGAAATGGTTGACCCCAGCCTGATGATGGGACAAACTGGACCCATGCCGGGCTTTGCTGGAACGGAGCAGCCCATGCCCGCTCCCGTGGCCCCTAACAGAAAGACACAAGCGAGACCTAATATACGCCGCACAGGTAGCAGCAAGGCTCTACGAGCAAAGAAGGGACCGGATCGTACTTTAGCCAGCTCACCGCTCAAGAAATCTCGAGCTGGACTCGACCAAGTCGCAGGAGACTCTACCCGACGTGCATCGTTCGTTAAAAGTAACACTCTGCCTACACTGGCTCCTGCAGCTCGATCCATGGCCCAGGTTGCCGGTGGCTCCAATGACAGTAGCCGCCCAATGGCACGACCAAGCGGCAGAATATCGCCCGTTAAAAGCCAACGCAGACTCTCATCCTTGGCCTTCATACGGGAATACTCGCTAACCAGACAACGGGCGTCAGTGCGACTTACTGTCAATTCTCGAGGTTACGCCAGCGCAGAGACTACCATAATGGGAGAGGGCGGCGTGGGCCAAAACCTGCCACTTAATCAAAGCAGTAGAGATTTGTCGTCTCGCTCGACCTGGGACGCCTCATCCGAGAGCGAAAGTGAAGACGACGACCCCATCATCATCCCTTCCCGCACCAACTCCTTTAGCGCCTCCTTTGCGCTTCCAGATCCCCGCAAACCTATCGGATCCATATTCCACCGTCCCAGACGCAGTACAAGCGATGAAAGCAGTAGTCCTGCCGGAGGAGATCACAGTCAACAAACCGGAGACGAGAGTGAAGCTGAAACGGTACAGAACGAGCAGCGCAGACGCAGCGGAGACGCTGCCAGCGAGCTTGCTAAGCTTGTCGAGAGCCGTCAGAAGCGTCTGAGCCAGCCCAATATGCTGGGACGACTGCATACCAATATTGGCAATTCTCGAAGCGATACCGTTTCGCCGTCTAGCCTTGCCGAGTCCGGCTACGGCACAGACAGCCAGGGTGTCCGCTGCGTTTGCAAACGAAGCGGCGCCAGCAAGAATGCTTTTATGGTACAATGGTGAGATTACTCAGCCTAATTCTTTCGCGCCTCGAGCTGACAGGATCAAGTGAATCGTGCGAAATGTGGCTTCATGGCAAATGCGTGGGCATTTCAAAACGTACCATGACCAACGTCTATATCTGCGCATTCTGTGCCAACACGGCGACGCTGGGAGGGCACCGTGCTCCCGAAGAGCTTCATGGAAATGCGCTTGGAATAGCGTCCCCTGGGGGAAACACGGCGTTTCGTTCTTTCCAGTAGGATACTGACGGGTCACGGCCGGCATCCCAGCCGAAACACGGCAGTAGATGCAAATCTCTCTCTATATATATGAAGGAAAAAAACTATAATGCCGCATATGCCAACTTGAATGATTTTATTTTTATTCCTGAATAATACTATCGAGATCTTACTCCCCGAAATCTACAAACCAAGTGCATGCTGGTTCAATCCCACATCAAATCTGCTGATGGCTACTTGGAGCCAGCATCCAGCTCTCCGGATTCGCCGGAGTGGCAGCAAAAGCATGTGGTTTCTTCGCAGCTCCGATTTTGAGCTCCGACTTAATACGCTTTTCCCCTCTAGTATCTCCTCTTCAACGTTCTTCGGAATGTAAACACATTAATCACCATGGCGGAGCATACGATGGCTGTTCTTAACAAAACCTTTGCAGAAACTCTCTCTTCCGCTCAAAGCTGCGGTTTTCGCTCCTCCTTTGCTGACTTGCTGTACCTGTAGGTTGTTGACGAGCGCAGCGAGGTACGACTTGCGACTTTCCCGTGCAATCAATTTTGTGGAGAGGATAAGGAGAGTGGGATGGAAACAACGGACACTAACTATGAAGTGAGGTTATCTAGACGATGAAGTAGCACACCGCCAGCGCTGGTAAAACTTAACTTTTGGAGAACCAGCTCAGCGGGGTAGGTGCTCTCCTTGAGCCGTGCACCTCTTAGTGGCAGAAACGGATGACAATTATTTGCGTTGAAGCTTCAGGCAATTGAAAATTATCCAGAGCTTGGTAGGCTAGAATAGAAGGTGGCAGGCAAGATTCAAATAACTGGTAGAAGAGAAAGCAAAGCACAGCACTCAAGTAGACATATAGGGCCGTATTAGATCATTTTATCCAAACCCACAGCCAGTCGCCAAGCGATTCCAAATTTGCCCTTGTGAGCCCCCAATCCGGCAAATCGAGCCGACCGCGGCGTTTCTCGCTCGACGCCTGCACGGTGTTGCTCAAGTCATCGGAGCGCTCCGGTCCCCAGCGCGACAGACGAAAGCCATGCTTGCGAAACTTGTACCCAAAGACGAGCAGAATGTAGACGGGAATCTGTTGCCTCGTTAGTAGAAATCAAAGAGGGTCTCAAAGATTTACATACACCAACGTAAGCAGAGACGAATTTGCGCACGTTGAAAGGCCTCTCGAGAAACGCGGGCACACCGTTGAACAACAGAAGAACGCAGCTCCCAGAAAATCCGTAAAATGCCTTCAACCACTGGCCGTGAGACTTGTATGGATACAGGGGGCTGTTGCGGTCGTAGCTGGCGGCTTGTGCTGCCGATGTGTCTTCGCTCATCTTGGCGACTTCTAGTCTGCATTCACTGTTAGTGTTGGGTATATTTGGAATGGGGGAATGGGGAAACGTGCGTGTTGTAGAAGCGCATATATGTCGCGCAGATAGTGGCGTATACGATTAAGCAGGACACGGTGCAGTTGTTGGACAACTCATCAAGGCGCTATGTAGTTTAGTAGTCAAACACTGAGATATCTCGGCTCAAGTACGTACAGAGCCAGGAGAACCGGATCTTCCCATATATGCTATGAGCATCAGCATTGCTGTTGCAATCACAGCCCGCACCGGCACTCCAGAGCGGCATGCACGCAGCCGTCTCGTGATGAACTCCGGCCCGGTCTGCCCACGGAGGGCTAGCGTATGTAGCACGCGGGACGCCACGTAGAGGGAGTTTATGGCGCATGTAAATGCCGAGAGGACAAACATGGCGTTGAAGAATTGGGCGAGGGACGGCAGGCCGGCCTCGACGGCGGCTATAACGAAGATGGAGCGGGAGCCAACGGACATGCCAGCGCCATTGATGAAGGCGTGGTCGTAGGGGACGACAAAGGACGCGGTGGTGACGGCAAGAGCGTAGAGGGTGAGGATGCGAATGTTGATCTTGCGGGCAGCCATCTTCATGCTCTCCGAGTCAGCGAGGGCGCGGCTCTCGGCGGCAGTGGCGGCGACAATATCCATGCCGATGTAAGAGAACATGACATTGATAAAGGTGGTCCTGACGAGTGAGCAGTGTCTTGCTGCGGGCGGTACGTGTGTGCTCACCAGACGCCGAGAAGCGAGCCGACGGAGCCGGTTATCTTTCGCTGCACATTGCCATCGTCATCAGTGACATAGTATATGTCGTTGAAAAAACCATACGGTTCGTCCCAGTCTACCGGCTTTAGTCTCAAGCTAGAAGGCTCGCGAAAGATATGAAAACTCACGCTTAGTTCCCAAAGGCTTCGTATAGTAGGCTCCTTTTCGCGCTTGAAGCAGTTAGCGACGGAACAGGGTTGAAGTAAAAAACTCACGATTTATCACATCAAACACCAGCATTGTTACAATCAAGAGCACAATCAGCGATAACTTGATACATCCGAAAATGTACTCCAGTTCGCCGTATATCTACCCATCCGTTAGCTGAGGCTCAGTCTATACTTTGACAACGCTCACGATGACGGGTAGCAGGTTGATGATGACTATGACAACGAGGCAGATGCTGATCCAAACAGCGCTGTCAACATTCTCGCCAGTGTGCCAGTGGATGACTGTTTTGCCGCCAAAATCTGTGTCGTCGTAACTGAATCGCACCGCGTTTGCAAATGCCACAACTTGACTGGCTGCGAGTACGGCATATGCAAACCTGGTAGGTGAGCAGAAAGACTGACTTTGGCGGAGGCAATGCCTACCAGTATATCCAACCGACAGCGAAGCCAACTCCCCGGTCAAGAAAACGTCTCGGAAACTTCATCATGGGTGCATTGACAGGCATCAGGGCTGTCATCTCACCCAAGCAGGAAATGATGGACGCAATGACTGTGCCGACAATGATATAGCTCATGATGGCACCCCCCGGGCCTGCACTAGCTATGGATATACCGCTTCCTAAAAAAAGACCTACAGGAACAAATTAATCAATGCGTCTATAAACGGAATGTGTTGTAGTTTACCATTGCCAATGGAGCTGGTCATTCACTTAGCGTATCGAAAGGTATGTTCAAGGTTAAGACCTACCCTGAAAACGCAATCATCTAGAGGCCATTAGCAGATGGCCTATGATCATCTAAAATCATCTTACATTGATGTTCCTCTCGCTCAAAACTCGCCTGCAAAGGGTTAGCCTTGCTTGCGCCACGTAGTGTATCCGCATTATTTCATAGCCGTGGCTCATACCAGAGGCTGTCGCCAGTACGCTTCATCTGTTCGCGCGGCGGCGCCGTGTCGTCGAATTCAGCATCTTGACCAGACTCAATGATGTGAATGTCGTGACCATCGTAGTGCATGGTGCGGGCTATGCAGGAACTGTCACTCAGGGAAATACAATTTCAGCCAAGTGCCGAAAGCGCAGGGTACTGCTACCGTGGCAGGCAAACCGGAGCACCCTTGGCCAGAACAGAAGAGACTGGTATGCTTTAGAGATATCAAATGCTCTATACGTGAGCGAAAGAGGATGACTTCTTGTGCTTATTAACAGACGAATCCCCAGCGTTGAGAGGGTTGAGCCCGCAGTTGAAGGTACCAGCATGGCCTGGCGATCGGCGAGCTGAGACAGCGACGCACACAGCTTGGAGGAGGCGAGGCGTCACAAATGGAGCAGTAGAGTGGTTCGCGGCGAGGGACTCGGCATGCGGATGAGATTGCTACTGGATGCAAATTAGAGTTAATAATTAGTAAAAGGATGACGGTCACCAACCAAGAAGCAAGAGGCTTAATGTCCTACCGAGCCGGGATCCTTCCGTTGAAAAGTGCCAATAGTAACGGCATTTTTGTTTGCGTGCGGCTGACAGCAGGGTCTTGCATGATGACTGGAAAGACAGACACACGGCGAGGCAAACCGGGTGCTAGCTTAATTAATCTATGAGCCAGCCAGTCAGAGCCGGCGGTAGACACGTCGGTCACGGTGTGGTTGCACTGGTGGTACAGAGTGCAACCCTGACCAGTTTCCTCATTCAACATGGCTGCAGCACAACGCATCAGCATAACCACGGCTCGTGGAGACAAAGCCGCCAATGGCAGGCCTTGGACGCCGCCTCGTCCGGTGCGACCTTGGCCGTACGATGGCACGATGCCTGTTTGAACACATTGCTCCGGGCCTTTAGTGTGCCAAGGTTGGCTCAACAGTGAGTACCGGTCAAGCTGAGGGACAGTTGATAAAGGGCGGCGAGCGTTGCTGCATGCCGCACGCCTGTCTTGCTTGCTCGGTGAAGCTGAGCCCCTCATAGACGACGCCAGATTACCACCTAGGAAGTTGTCTGCGTGTGCGACGTGGGAAGAGGGGTAAGGTCAATCTCAGCCACCCAGAACGGATAGATTCTTCTTGCGTTGCCGATGAAGACGGATGCTGCCTCCTGTCGTCACCATCACAGGTTTTGTTTGCAAGGCTGAAGCTGACAGCAGAACTGGTGCTCGCCCTAAACCCTAAAGTTTCCCTGCAGGCAGGCCGTCCACTGAGCTGAGCTTGACGAGCCCACTAAGCCCACTGAACTTTGAAGCAAGGCCGCTAAAACCCCCGCCCCCAGACGCCCTCGGCCGCTGCAGGCACCGCCTCCAGCGCTCGTCCGACAGCCGTTTGCCTGCCTCAGCCTGCGCCACCCAGGCGAAACCATCACTCGAGGCCTACACGGCGAGACGAGAGTACTTGATCGAGGGCGAACTCTGACCAAGAGATCTCTCCCATGGTCACGTCCGAAGGTCAAGGAGGCGCCGTTCTTCTGTAGCTATGGCTTCCAGTACGCCGTCGCCTTGCTTCACCAGACGCGCCACCATCTGGAAGCAGCTTGCGCTTCGCAGTGATGTAGATGACATCATTCTCGAACTCCTCGGTCGATTCTCCCTTGAAAAACTCTACCTGACCGGAGGAGAAAAGACACGATATCAAAATGTCATCATCGGCCTGCTGATCCAGCTTGACGCTATCTTCTACATCCAGCGTCTTACAATTCCGGCCCAGCAACTGCAACATGGCCCATTCCTTGGGTTCCTGGTCAGCTGGGAAATTGCCGCACGTACAGTGGAATTGGTTCTTCAGACCATCGTCGAAGCTAGAGACAACCTATGGGAAGCCACTGCGTTGCGAGACGAGTACCTTGCCGAGTTTCTGCTCAGCGCTCTCCGCGTCCTGCAACTTCATCCGCGGTCATCACCTCTCCAGCGCCCCAAGGACCGCCGCGCCAGATTTGCGAGAATCCATCGGTTACTGGAGCAGATCTTTGACGCCTACCCCGGTCCAAAGTCATTCCTACTCACGTTATGCAAGGAAGTGACTGGTCGCCTACACGAGGATGCTCATTCGTTGTCCTTGCCGCGACGGATGCAGCAGACTGCCCCAAACCTAACTGGCGAGCTGGTGCGTACACGATCTTTAAACAGCAACAGTTATTGCGGCTGATAAGTTTAGTATCCACTGGCTAGCTGTTTGCTGCCACCGCACATACTGGAACTGGTTCCAGCCGACACGACATCACCCAGCTGGATAGCGCAATTCCTCGCACTACGAGACATTTCCCAGTATACAATCGGCGCATCATTACAGTATGCATCTAACTCCGAATCATACGACATGCCGCTACGGCAGTGCACACTGGCATCTCGAACTGCCGTCTTCTCGGCTCTCCAGAGCTTACAAATACCAAGCCAATTTTCAAAGGTCGACGTTGTCGCATCATTCAATACCTACTATCGCTTGGTTCTCTCAGATGCGCCAGACTTGGCGAATCTAAGGGTCGAGGAGCCTGCCAACGACGAATACGTAGTTGACGCTCTGGACGAACTCTCGGAAAAGCTGGCCCAACGACAGACTATCCACCGCGTAAGCGACAGAGAAGCCGCAATCAACATATCGAAAGTCATAAAAAGTACACGTACTCAGGACGACCCCGATGGGGGCTACATAGGATCAAAAAGTCCGTCCCAATACATACTTGACTGTCCAAACAGCCATATAGTAGGGGGCTCACAGCTCCGGGCCACCGGAATTGATACCAATGTGCGTATAAGCTAAAACGTTCCATCGTCTGTACTGATAAACCATAGCTGGAATCAAGTTCGGTGCATGAGATCCGACTACCGGAGTTTTCAACATGTATAACGTGCGACAAGGAAGTCACTGTTGCCCGTGAACTACCGTTGACAAGAAAGGTCTGGGAGTTGCTAAGCCCGCTCCAGGTTAATGCCGATTCCGTCAACGCTGAGCGCCACATGTCGAACAGTTTTCAATTTGGCTTCCCGGACACTGAACCTCACGATCTGTTTAGCTATAGCAAATTTTCTGCCGGTCTCGTTGGAGATGTTCCACTAACGTTAGACCCCGATATTATGCCTGCGCACAGCAAGTCCATGAACAATGGTCCGGAACCTTCCATCATGGATCAGTCGAGTAACAACTCTTTGGGGCCATCATATTCCATCTCTAAGAAGGAAAACTCACTTCTAGGCCATATACGACCGTGGACTGCTGCGAACCCACCCACCAGACGGGACGTGTCACCTGAAATTGGCCCAGGTAGCAGCTACTCACAGCAGGACAACAGATCAGTGGCAGAATTTTCGCGCTTATCTATAGATAGCGTCTCATCTCCAAGACTGAGTATTGTAGAGCAGCCGTCAATAAGCTCTCCCGCCTCTCCCAGAGTGCCACTGGACCGCAACAAGATGCGCAAGCGGTGGAAAGTCCCCATTCCGTTTGCATCAACCAAGCGACCACTCCCGACGGTTTCTGGGCAATCAAGTTCCGTCTCATCTGATCGGACTGATGAGCAGCCCATGAAAGGAAAATTCCAATCAAGGGACTACTGGCCTCAGGACCGAAAGTTTCTGCTAAAGTCAAAACCAACATACATGTCGCCCTCTCACAAAACTCGCCCTATGGGCTGCTTTGGAGCCAATCTGTAATCCATATATGGGATCTCAGCACAACCCCCCCAAGTCAGGTTCGAACTATCCCAACAGAAAGCACATGTATCCTGGCAACTGTCGGCAGACGCTATGTGGCCTACATGCTAGGTAGTCGCGATCAAAAACTGACGGTAATATCTCATGTTGCTGCACAATAGTCACATTACTAACTTATGTTAGCTTCGAATAATGGACCTCACTCAAATCACTCCAACTGTGACAGAATACAGAGTGCCTTCAGTTCTGTGGTGTAAAAGTATCGCAATCGATCGTCAAGAGAACTATGTCGCGGTAGGATTCGAAAAATGCCTTGTGCGATTCTTTAAAACGGCAAATTCAGAGCAACCAAGAGAAGACTATTTGCATTCTGCGCTTCCATGCGTGTGCAAAAGCTGCCCGTCGGTCGACACCCTTTCATTCTCACAGGACGGCCTCAGCCTCTTGGCAAGCACACGCAGTGCCAAAGGCGTTGTGCAGATATACTTGTGGTGCTTCCCATTTGTCAGTTTTGAAGAGCTGACCGGCTGTCGTTATCCTGTTCCTCTACACGAATCAGAGGACAATGGAATATCGTCCGTGGTGATGCGATCGCAACAAGGTGCAGAGGAGGGACTTATATGTGTCACGACATGGACCCAATCAGGAACACCAGTATTGATCCAGCAAAATGAAGGCCACCGAACGGAAATCAAACCTTTGCCGAGCACTGTGCATGGAAAACTCGGTAACCGGATCAGATGCGCAGCCTTTTCTGCGTCCGGGAGAGAGTTGGCAATGGTCAATGACAAAGGCCACCTCTATCTCGTGTCGAATCTCAACTCAAAATCTATCGACATTCGCCGAAGGGCAACCTCAAAGGAGCTCACTTCGAAAAGTTGCGCATTGGCGCTGTCTTTCATGACGCTGGATTCTGAGGAAGCGGCTGTGATGCTGTGGATTGATGCATTTCGTGGCAAGGCATTCGTGAGGAGGACTTTGGTGGGCACGAGAGTGAGTCGTTACAGATCCCGTGCTAATCAAATCGAGATGCTGACTTGCGCGCTATTAGCCAAGGAACAGTATATTGGAAACAAATGGGCCAGTATATGTCTCGTCTGCTGCGTCGCAGCAAGGTGCACACACGACAGACCCCAGATCGGAGCCACCCGATGCTGAAGCCTCCCACTCCGAACTTGGCTCTCGCTCTCCTAGGGGAAGGTCAAAGGGCACTCCAAGAAAACAACTAAAGCTTTTGGGGTAATTTAAGTGTGAAATGTTGTTTTCAATTCAGTTTTCACTCACTCATACAGTGAATATAAAAACTTGGTCGCTCCGTTGACTTGTCGAAAGCCTCCGCACACCACGTGCGCGTCCCGGTGTCAATTATGACAGCCTCGGCGTCAGTGTGTAGCTCGCCACAGGAAAGACTGGCTGCACTTGTTAAACCTCCAGCAGGAAGTCGTTGTGGCACCAGCCCTTTCTTTAATGAGTGGCGGACCTTTCAAAAAAGAAAAAAACGCCGTTACCCTGCAATCATGCCATCTACTCGTTGCTACTGTACTCGTAATGTTACCTGGACACCAATAGAAAACCAAAAGTGGATAGGAAAGATTCAGGGTTCATTCTTGGCGCACGGGTTTAACCGCCGTCTCAGGAACTCGGAGTTTCGAAAGCCTCAGCTGAGCATACAGTTGGAAACTTTGGAAAAGAATTTTCCGATAATAAGCGTGGCCCGGCGCCGAGAAGACAAGAAACGTGGCACGGAAGTGCTACCCGGCCCGGCATCGCCATTCGCCTCTGCGATGACAACATCGCCCAGACCTGGTTATCGCCCCCACGCTGTATTTCCGTCGCTTGCGTCGCCACGACGAACGATTTCGTAGGACAGCCCTGTTTTGCTCGTGGCCGCGCTCATTGGCCCAGCCAGGGCACTTTTGTCAAAGTGGTCGTGATTCGGAATGCGACCAGCGTGGTATGGTTACATGGTGCGCTCGTGCCAGCGGGGCTGGTAGGATGGAGTCAAATGGCACGACGGATATTTAAAATGGCAGCAGGACCGCCAGTTTGAAGATGGCTTCTCGACTGTGGCAGACGGAGATCGTCTCAACATAATCTTTGACAGCTGGATTGCTTCTTGCAGCAGTCGCAGCCATGGGGATCGAAAAGGCGCCCGTCAATAGATTGGCTCAGCCCGAACTGACGGATAAGCTGCAGGCGAGTCTGGATGAAAAGATCCATGACAGCCCGGAAATAGCTAGCAAAGACGACGCAGCATCGACTGACACGGCTGAGCGAGTCAAAAGACATCCCGTCATTCGAAACGGCAAGCATAACTATCTAGCTCACCGAATAAATATTGGCAACTAATGCGAGTCCCAGGCGAGGATGTGTCCAAGTACCTGGTTTCCGACCGCGATGATGGCGATGCCGCGTTGACGTTTCGTTCCATATTTCTGGGCACCGTATTTACTGCCCTTTCTAGCGTCATCACCATGCTCTACGTCTTTAAGCCGACGCAGATGCAAGTTTCTGCCGTCTTCTTGCAGTGTACGCCGTCCGTCGCTCACCCACTCCTCTGCCGTGTACTGACATTTCCAATCTAGTACTTGTCTTTCTCTTTGGCGAGGCATGGGCCTATGGCACTCCCAGCCCTGACCGCTTCAGCAACAAGGTCATCCGGGGCATCCTTCGCTTTCTCAATTCGGGACAGGCGTTTACCATCAAGGAGCATGTTGTGGCGTCCCTCATCGCATCTTCCGGCAACAATGGCCTGTCCGGTGTCGAAATCTACGCCGTCGAGCGTCTCTTTTACAATAAAGCAGTCACTGCAAGCACCGCCATCCTCGCGACGTTTTCCATTTCCCTCTGTGGGTTTGTCCTCGCCGGCGTGCTACGCCCGTTGATTGTCTACCCAGCCGAGATGGTGTACTGGACGACGCTGCCGCAAGTTGTCCTCTTCCAGAACCTGCACTTTGACCGTGCGGCCAACAAGGCGCGCCTCGAAAAGTTCTGCTGGGCGCTCGGCATTGCCGCCGTGTGGGAAATATTTCCCGCGTACATGGTGACGTGGTTTGGGGGCATCTCCATCTTTTGCCTGGCGTCTCTCGGCGCGCCAACATCGACGCGAACGACGTTTGGGCGCATCTTTGGCGGTGCTTCGTCCAATGAAGGGCTTGGTCTGCTCAACTTTAGTCTCGACTGGCAGTACATTCAAAGCACCTACCTGTCGCTTCCGCTGAAGCAACAGCTCAACAGCTGGATCGGCTATGCTATTTGGTACGTGGTTGTGCCGCTCCTATTCTACAAGAATGTCTGGGATGCGCAAAAATTCCCTTTCATGTCCACGTCGCTATTCTCCAGCAACGGCACGCGGTTCAAGATTACCTCGATCCTGAATGACCACGGTACTATTGACTATGACAAGCTTGCGACTGTAGGCGTGCCGCAGCTCACGTCTACCACCGCCTGGGGATACCTAACATCCAGTCTCGCCATGGGTGCGCTCATCACGCACGTCATTCTCTTTTACGGGAAGGGCATGATCCAGGCGTGGAAGCAAGCCAATGCGCGTACGCAGCCCGACATTCACTATCAAAAGATGCTCAAGTATAAGGAGGTTCCAATGTGATGGTACCTCGCGCTTTTTCTCCTAACCTTCATCGCCGGCCTCGTCGTCAACATCAAGGGCGATACGACTCTTCCTGTCTGGGGCTACATCATCTCTCTGCTTCTCGGTGCTGTGATTGCGCCCTTTTCCTGCATCCTCTACGGCCTGTACGGCACCGGCATCGGCACTAACCAAATCTCCAAAATGGTTGCCGGCGCGGTGCACCCGGGCCGACCTCTCGCCAACCTGTACTTTGCCAGCCGGTCGCACCAGGTCATCCTCCTCGCCGTCAACCTCTCCAACTGGCTCAAGGTCGGGCAGTACACCAAGGTGCCGCACCGCGTCATGTTCTTTACGCAAATTTACGGTACGCTGCTCGGCGCCGGTCTCAACTACGCCGTCATGACCTCCATCGTCACCTCTCAGAGGGAAGTGCTCCTCGATCCTCTGGGCACCAACGTCTGGAGCGGCTCCACGATGCAGAGCCTCAATGCGCAGGCCATTACCTGGGCGCTGGCGACGGAAATGTATGGCCGCCATGGCCGCTACTTTATCATTCCTCTGGGGCTCCTCATCGGTGCTGTTTTTCCTGTGCTGCACTGGGCGCTCTGCAGGGCGTATCCGCGAATTCGCAAGTGGCCGATCAACACAACCTTTATCCTGCAGTACATGGGTTCGACATACTTTGGCAACACGTCCTGGCTGTGGTCTTCGTTTGCGGTGGGTGCGTTTTCGCAGCTATGGCTTCGTCGTCGCTATCCACGCATCTACAACGAGTACAACTATCTGATTGGCGCGGCGTTGGATGGTGGCTCGCAAATTGTCATCTTCATCCTGTCGTTTGCGGTGTTTGGTGCAAGTGGCCAGTCCCATCCATTCCCGATTTGGTGGGGAAACCCAGATGGCAATCCAGACCATTGTATATAATCTCAATCAAATTATTGCCCTTGTTCCTACTGTTTTGCTTGTTTTGCTTGCTTTTGCAATCTTCGCGATTGTCGTGTGTCCGCATGGGATGAACAACCAGGGGCGCAGCACGCCTAATAAAGTAAACACATAAAATGCACAAAGCAGTTTGTCTGCTAGGGCTCTTGCAGCACTCTCTACAGCGCTTTGTAGGGAGTGTGGGAGAGAGTGTTATAGAGTACCACTATAAAGAGCGCCATGAATTTTTTCTAGTGCTAAAAAGCGATTATTGGCGCGAAAAGTAAAAAGATCAAATGAGAGAGAAGTTTAAAAAGCTGTAAGAATTCTAGCTCATATACTATACGGTGATGACGCCCTGTAAATATTGATATACTTTGTTCTATGTACTACCGTGTGGATGCGAGAAAGAGGATGGCAGTGACGAGCGCCAACTAATATGGAAGTGAATTCCAGCGCCAGTCAGTACTATGTACCTGTGATGGTGATGGTGATGGCGAGGTGAGTGAGGTGAGGTGAGTAAGGTGAGGTGAGCGCCACAGGCTGGGCTGTGAAAGCTTCCTACGCCACCATAAAGGTACAAGGGAGAATCAGAAAACACCACCTGCAGAAAGGCTGACAGCCACATAGGAAGCACCATCGTTCTTCTTTCGTCTTTTCAATCAATACAACTTACGTAAAAACTCCCTGCTCTCATATTGAAAACTCGCCAGCTCGTTCCAATGGAGCCCAACACACATATCTGCGATCCTGCGCAAGGCCAGCCGCACACACATACCATCATCTTCCTCCATGGCCGCGACAGTGATGCTCATGAATTTGCCGATGAGCTCTTTGAGAGCGAAGGCAGTGCCGACCCAGCCGCCCCCGAGCAAGACCGAACCTTGCCTGGATTACTGCCCACCGTTCGCTGGGTGTTTCCGACAGCGCCGCTTCTGCACTCGCAGCGGTTTGACATGGCCATGTCGCAGTGGTTTGACATTTGGGCTGTTGAAGACCCCGAGGTCAACAGCGAGCTTCAGCGTAGCGGCTTGCACGATGGCATCCACGCGGTGCTCCAAATCATCGAGGCCGAGGCAAAGCTTGTGCCGAAAAATCGCATCTTTCTGTGTGGAATCAGCCAGGGTTTCGCTACTGTGCTGTCTCTGCTTCTTGCCGAGGGCCAGGGCGGCTTTGCTGGTCTCATCGGTCTGTGCAGCTGGCTGCCTTTCTCGTCCAAGGTCGAAGCGAAAATTAGCGAGTGTGCTTTGGAGACGACTCTTTTTTCTTCCCTGCAGCGGATCTATTGTTCGGCAAAGGACATTAAGACGCCACTTCCCAGTCAGCTCAAGGCAACGCCAATCTTCCTCGGGCATGCAGTAGACGATGCTGTCGTCCCACTGCAAAACGCTCAGCGCATGAAGAATGCTCTTTTACAGCTTGGGTTTATTGATGTGCAATGGCACGAGTATCAGGATGGGGGACACTGGGTTAATGAGCCGCAGGGTGTAGACGATATTGTAGCATTTATCAAGGAACTTTGGGACTAGTTGTTGCATAAAAGGTGCAGGGCTATAATACATCATTGATTACTATTTTTATGAGCTTTTAACTACCGTTCAATTCAGTCGCGCCCCGTGCAGAGGCTCGGTTTGTGATTACGTATGCGTTGTACAGAATATGCATCGTCTCGCCCCGCGGTTCTAACACCAAAGCGTCATGTTTAGTTTTATGCCGTAAAACAGTCCTTAATATTGATCCTACACTTTGCCAAGACTTCCACGGCCAGGGCCGGTCGCTCTGCCGCCTAACAAAACGTGCCCAGACAAGCATTGGACACAAGAAGCGCCACGCAGGAAACAGTACCAACTTACCATGCCTTTCTCTTTTATCTTTCGCCTCTTTTGATCATTTTACTGTACTTACTTGTACTCGAATCTTGTTTTATATATTCCTTATTGTTTCACCTTTCTCTAATTCCCTCTTTCTTGTACATCACCTTCTTTGTCACCCCCACTGCGCCAGGATACCCAGTCCGGCTGTCCAAACATGGCTCGTTCAAGACGCACAAGCTCCCCGCCTTCTCGCTTAACATTTTAGGCCTCGCTGCGTTCAGTGAAGAAATGCAGAGAACTGCGTAGTGTATGGTTCATACTCACCACAGCCTCTGTGGCGGACAGTGTGGCTGCATCAAAGAGCTGCCGCGTATATAACCAAGTATGTACTCAATCTACATGAATGCACACAGTTTATAGTAACTAGCTTCCACTCTATATACATGCTCAAAATGCCACATCTGGTGCTCTCAGTGGCCATGGTATCTATTACTACCCTCGCCGCCGCCGCGTCTTCTTCCTCAGATTTCCCGTACCTTGGCTGCTTCGAAGTGGCCCAAAACGTTCACAATGGCTTCTGGCATCTGGAAAAGTACGCCAACAGCTGGGAAGGAACGAAATCCTCTACCGAGCACTGTCGCAAAGCGTGTACTAGTGATGGCAATGACTTCGCCCTCTTTGCCACTGGCACTCAGGGCTGCTGTAAGTGACGTGGGAGACGCGGCGTTGGAGTTGCCGTGCTGACGAAGCATGCTGTTAGTCTGTGGCCATTGCACGTACGATAACATCAAGGTTACGACCGAGTCAAACTGCAACCTGAGCTGCGAGGCAGAACCCGATCAAAAATGCGGTGGTGCCAAGGGCGACAGCATTTACGTCAGTCTCTATGGCAATAAGAAGTCAATTCCTCCACCCGGATACATCACCGGCCTGACGGGACCAACCTGCTACAAGTACGGCGAGTCCATCCTGAGTGGTCCTTTCTATACACACGCTGTCGATATGACAGTCAACTTGTGCACCCAGTTTTGCGTTCAACACCGCAACATGCAGACGATCATCTTAATTGGGGGCGAGACCTGCTGTAAGTCTGCTATGCAGGCAAGAACGTGGTCTATTTATTAAATATATGCGCAGATTGCTCTCACTCCAACCCGACTGCGAAGATCTCGTTGACTGGCTGCGATGCGCCTTGTACGGGCGACAAGAGACAGAAATGCGGTGGTTGCAATGGTGGTGTCGACTACATGAGTGTCTGGACGATGAGCCCAAGCTGATTGTGCCTGGATTTGGCAGTCTGATTGATTACCACGAAATGATAGATAGGAGTCGGTATAATATGACCCGGGTGGCAAATATGATGGCCTAGAAAAGCAATGATGTGCATGGGGTCTTTAGCTGTGGATGATCCATACGGTCCGTGTAAATGCCGACTTCTCCGCAAACTCGCTCAAAGCGACTGCCACTCGATCTGGATCTGCGGACATCAAACAAGCGGTACCTCCTGCTCCAGTAGCATTATAAATTTATCTGCGTTGCTTCGAGACATTTACGGAATGAGAACATTTCATATGGCAGGTCATTTGTGCTGAATATTAGTGACTTGACTTCAGCTATGCCGGACACTACTAAAATCAAGATCCAGCTTCGCGACGGAGCTATTCATGCCGCGAAGCAGGGTGATATGATTCGGGCCCGAGGCGTTCCGTACGCGAAAGCGGCGCGATTCCAACCACCGCAGTCTCTACAGCCATGGCCCGATATCGTCGATTGCACCAAGCCGGCATCGATATGCCCACAGTTGCCATCTCGTCTCGAAGCCCTCAATGGCAACATTACCGCCGGGCATATGATGGACGAAGATTGTCTGCACGTCAGCATCTGCGCGTCGGCAAGGGAAGATGTTGCAAACCTTGTACCCGTTATCGTGTTTATCCATGGAGGCGGCTATACCTCTGGCGGTGGTGATCTCGACGTCTACAGTGGCATCGACCTGGCGGCGGCTGGAGTCGTCCAGGTCAGCATCACGTATCGACTCGGCATTCTGGGCTATCAGCCGATTGAGGATGTCGCGCCAGCGAACCTGGGCTTGCTCGATCAGATGGCAGCGCTGCGATGGATCCGCGAAAATATCCGCGCCTTTGGTGGCAACCCCGAGCAAGTGACGCTCGCTGGCACCTCGGCGGGCGCGGACTCGATTTACTGTCTTTTTGCTGCCGACGGAGGCGAGGACTTGTTTCAGCGCGCCATTTTACAGAGCGCGCCACTGGGTGTCCGTCGCATGGACCGCGGCGCCATGGTGAAGGCGCTCGAATGCGAAGCGAAAGCCTCGCTCTACAAGAATCCGGACGAAATGACACTGGACGAGCTGCTTGATGTGCAGAAGAAGCTAGCAACCGAGTCGCGCGGCTTTGAGGCTCTTGGGATGCCATTTGCCCCAACTCTTGGCTACAAGCCGCTGGCAATCAGCAAAGTGGAATTCGATTCTCGCGTGCAGCATGCCCTAGAACGAATTCCCATATTTACTGGGTACTGCCGCGACGAGGGTACTGCATTTGAGGGTATTTTCAGGGCCATGAACCCCGATGTGAAGCCATCCATCGCGACTAGTGTTGTTGATTTTATCAGCAAGTCTTGGTTTCAGGACGACACGGACAAGCTGTGGGAGCAAGCGCGGGCTGTGGGCGGCGATCCATGGTTCTATGAGTTGATGGTTGTCCCGCACGAAAGCCCGTTCAAGGCCACTCATACACTGGAAATGCCTTTGATACTCGGTGGCTGGGGTGCGTGGAAGAACGCGCCGATGCTGAAGGGCAGCAATGCAGAATACGTTGTCAAAAATGTTGGTGTCGAGGTGAGGCGACTGTGGGTGGCGTTTGCTCGTGGTGAGAGGCTCCAGAGGACTAGGTTTACGATTGACGAGCACTTTAGTTTTTGATGTGCCGTATATTGCGGAAAGTTTCATCTCCGGTCCTCGGTAACTATAGACCGCGATCATAGCCAACTGTAATTTGGCCCGGCGCAGTCGAGTCACGAGGGCCGCGGTGGTTACTTTGCTGCTTGGCCCCCTGTTCGCAGTGAACTTTGACTAATTTACCATCAAGGTAACTCTGGAAGAAACTTCACAGAAGCTTCATGTGTGCAGGGTAAGCCGGACTTGGCTATTAGTTCTAGACATCTATAAATCTCCCTTCATCTTTCGTCTGCTGTTACAGTTCTCACCAGGGCGGGTTTATATGACTACAGTAGCACTTTGTGTGGAGGGAACAGCGGCGGCTCCCTATGCTAATGACGTCAAGTGCGACTACGTGAAAAATACAGTTAATTAAAGACGACGACATGTTTAATCGATAACCTGAAATCATTTGCTATGTCGGCCGCAAGTTGTCGCAAGGCTGTTAGTGCTACGGTAGTGCTGCATGTATGAGACGTGTGTGCGTGCCAGTTTTGCAATCTGGAGCAGAGGCTAGACTTCCGCCGCCTGCACTACTTTTGCCCAGTCCTCAAAGCCATATGCCCCAGGTAAGCTCTCGCCATCAAACAAGCTAGCCAGCACCACCCGATCAGATTGTTCGCCGAGCCAGGGCTCTCGTCCGTGCTGGGCAATGACATTGTCAAACACTAGGACATCGCCCCGTTGCCATTTGTGGAGGACTCGAATGTCATCGGTAATCTTGACCAGATGGGCTAGATATTTCTCGGGAATTGGGGTTCCATCGCCAAAGAGCTGCTCGGCGACATTCTTCCTGCCCGATCCGCTTTCGTCCCGCGAATTAACAAGATTCTTGTAATACGCCGCCAGCCCGGTAAAGAGTGTTGGAAGATTCGTTTCCGGCTGCGTTCGAATCACGGGCAAGCGATGCGTGAGCCTCAGTCCTTTTCCGTCGTCAAAGTCGATCCACTCCCACGTTGTGTGCTCGCCGCGTCCGTATCGCAAAATCTGTGCCTCGATTTTCTTGCGTGCTGTTGCCTCGTCATCGCCGTCTCGGACCTCCTTGCCGAAGGCCTGCCTTAGCGTAGATCCTCCTGCATTTTGCTTGGTTGCTTTGTATGTGACTTTGCTGAGAATGCCCTTGGTAGCGAGCTGCTCGACGAAGTCGGGGATTTCGGCCTGGGCACGATGGAAGAGCTCCAAGCTCGATGAAATGGGAGTCTCGCCGCCTTGTTCGGGGGCTTTGTGGGAGTAGAAGAAGATGTATTCCGGCGCGTGCGGCACCTGGGGAGACTCGTTATGGTTGTAGATTTGCACCTCTTTCGGAGCCTCATTGGCGGGGGCGACGTTGGGCGCGAGAAGCGGCCGATCGACGACAATTCCAATGATTTCATGCGGCGCGTAGCCAAAGGCGTGTGCGAATTTGCTGAATTCAGCGGCGTCGTGGATTGGGAGGTCCCGAAACAGGAGAGCACCGTGCTTTGCCAATAGCTTGGTCAAGGTTTTGCCTCGTTGGAGGGTTTGCACTGTGGAAACCACACCATCAAGCGAAGAGGCGTCGTGAGCCGGCCGGAGAGCGAGTGGAATCGAGGTCCCGGCTGGATGAGGGTATTCCAATAAACGCTGATTTGTTGGAGGCAAATCAAAGGACTCGAATGCGACGGCTGAATTGGCATTATCCGCAATCTTGGCCAAAGTGACGGGCTCCCGAACAGTAGACGTAGCCATCTCAGTTGGCAGAGAAAGAACTCTGCGCGATATAGCTGATTGAGAACTTGTCGTCAAATTTGTGAAGCAAAGATACACCAGTTGATATATCTCTGCTTGTGATGATCTACATGTCAGTGCATTAGCTCATCTACCCCCTCAGTGGCGAATGCCCACGTTTGCATCGCTTGACACTTATAGTAGCCCTCAAGAAAATTATAAGAGTACCGGAAATGCCATGGCCATCCTAGCTTACCGAGAGATACGGTTTGCCGAAGAATCAAGTGACAGTATTTCTTATCTGTTTCGTAGGCGCAGAACGTTATCAATAACGTCATATTCCGCAGCGCAATAGCCGATATTTCCAATAATGGGCGTAGATCACGAACGGCGCCTCAAATCTTGGCCTATAGCACGTCATGCTGTCTGACATGAGTGGGTCATCCAATATTTCCTCATCAGCTGCATAAATCACAACAGCATGCGTGTCTTGAAGTGCTGCATCCGATCTGTTTTTAATCATGGCCACAGGCTGAATTCTGACGAGGCGCGTGGGAAACTGACAGTCTGCACTTGATCCATTTACCAAGCTGTTCTACTGTTCGCAACTATGGCTGATGATACTGACCCGACCGAAGTCGTACCCGACAAGAGAGACACTGCAAGCAGTGACCATGAGGCGCATCACCATGATGCGATCGAACGAAGTTTTTTTCGCAGCACGCTCTTCCAGATCCTCGTTGTAGGACTCTGTGCTTTTTGCGCGCCGGGAATATGGAGCGCAATGAACGGGCTAGGCGTTGGTGGCAGCCAGTCTCCCAATCTGGTCAACGCAGCAAATGCCCTTCTATATGCATTCATGACGGTGACCTGTTTTGCAGGTCCATGGGTCACAAACGCCATTGGATTTCGGTACACCCTGAGCCTTGGATCGATCGGATACCCGCTTTACGCTGCCGGTCTCTATCTGAACAATCGCACTGGCGCCACATGGCTAGTATATCTGGGTTCTGTGACGTGTGGCCTCAGCGCTGGGTTCTTTTGGAGTGTCGAGGGCGCCATCGCGACTGGGTACCCTGAACAGCATAAACGGGGCAGATACATTGCAACTTGGTAAAAGAACCCCCGACTTTTGTGCAAATATCCCCCGATGGCTAACATTCGTTAGGTTTACTTTTCGAAATTTTGGAAATATCATCGGAGGCGCAATTTCTCTCGGTATCAACCACAGCGTGAATAAACAGGGCAAGGTCGGGTACGAAACTTACCAAGGATTCATTGCCATCCAATGCCTAGGCCTCTTGTTTGGTCTGCTACTTTCAAATCCAGACAAGGTGCAACGCGACGATGGCACTTGGATAGAAACATCCAGCGGCCGTATACACTGGAAAACCGAGCTGCGAGCGATGTGGAAGAATCTGTCCAGCAAATCCATCCTGCTTCTTATACCACTATTTTGGTACTTTGGCTGGATCCAGGCTTACCCTGGAACGTATTTGGCAACCTACTTTACAGTCCGGTCGCGTACACTAGGAAGTTTCTTGTCGGCCATTGTGGGAACATTGGCGACCTGGCTGGGAGGATCCTTGGTCGATTTTCCCTGGACAAAGAACAGAAAGGTACGAGCCCTGACTGCATGGAGCTTGATTGCGCTGCTCAACAGCGCTACTTGGATATGGGCCGTGATTATACAAAACGAGTACCGGCACACGCATCCAGTTCTGGACTGGGCTGATCAAAATGCATTCGGGCGTGGCTTCGGGCTGTACCTTTTTGAGCGAATCAGTCTCGGGCTGGTGGAAAATTACATCTATTGGTGCATCGGCAATCTGTCAGACTCGCCCGGCGAGCAGATCCGGTACAGCTCGCTGCTGCGCGGCATAGAGACGGCAGGCGTCGCGGTCGGGTTTGGCGTCCAGGCTGTTCCGACTGCATTGATTGCGACGGCCAGCATCAACTTTGCGCTGTGGTTTGTCGCACTCCCTTTTAGTCTCTGGGCCACTTTGCAGGTAGTCCAAAGGTGGGAAAAGGATGGGCAAAAACAAAACGTCAGGCAAGAGGCCGCAGCGTAGACATTCTCAGAGTGGAAGCACAGGAACCCATTCTTTGAGGGTAAACTGACTTTAATTCTTCTTCGCCTTGTCTTCTTCGTCCTCGTCTACCGCGAATGCTCTTAGGATAGCCTTGCCTTCGTCTGCATCCTCGGGTTCCCACGGCTTAAGCCCAAAGCAATGCATGAAATTGGTCCATCCGCCATAGGATTTGCAAATGGCACGCTCTGCAGGCGTCAGTGGCGGCTCTAGCACTAGAGGTCAGCTTTCTGGAGCTGAACGCAATGTCAAGAAGATGCAAGCGGATTGGTGAAGAGAAGGAGGAATCGCACTTACGAAGGCAGTCAAATTCTGGCATTTTTCACGAGGTGTGAGGGTTGGGTGTAGTGCGACCACCAGTATCCGTAGGCGCTGGGAGGTTGGGCAACGTGGGCAATCTGCCCAAACACAGGGCGGGGTTCTCAGCAAAGTCAGTCGGCGCTCCCGGATCTAGAACAATCGCCCGAGGCCTTCGACCAGAAGACAGCTGGCCAAACGCGTACTTCTAGCACTAGGTACCCCTGGTAACTTCTGGCTAGCGCCGCCGCTAGCGTCAAACACAGGCCTGAAGCCACCCAACAATGCCTTCTGATCTGCCCGGGCCAGGTAGTTCATCCCGCTCAAGCTGGGCCGTCATTGTGGTCAACCACAATTATGCATGCTTCATCGCACGCGTGCCTGGAGGCTCCAACGTAGTTTCAATCATGGCCGTCTCTGCCATGCACTGCGCTCGGATCGGCACTCTTCAGCACCAGCACGGCATCGCCGGCGTCCAGAGTGGTAGAGGCTCGCAACAGTCGCTGGCCCGGATGACGATTGAGCCCAGTCCACCCCTTGCATGACCCTCCCCCTGGTTCACGATTGATCATGGCGCGCTTGGCGTCGATGTGCGTCGTGGGTTGACGACGCACATCGACGCGCTACGGAGTAAATACCGCTGGCGATATTCCAAGCGGGCAAAGAACGGTGCACGAACCATCCATCGTAGGAGGATCCTGACTGCATAGTTAATAAGGGGTTACAAAATATCACGGTGCCGCGACCAGGGTCGGTCATCAGTGGCCTTGCGGGCCCTGTGGTCGAGCGGCAAAACCTTAAATGCTATGATTCTGTCGCGAGAGGCCACATCAACCATTCATTGATTGTTGGCCGCTTCTTCTTGTCCACAAAATCGGCGAACCTGTAAGTTTGTCTAGTCTCGTAGTATATATAATTAGCTCTGAATATATCCGAGTGTGTGCTTGGACATTGGCCATCGAAGACGTCGAGATTGTGTCACGTACAAATGAGACTGGGCCGGTTCCGGGACCAGGGTTGCTCGAGAAAAGCCCAAAGGCCTATCTGATCTACATGTATGATGTGGGTGCGTTTATCAGCACGATTGTCCGCCCCCATCGAGCTAGGGTCGTGGGACTTTCAAGCCACGGCTGGCGCATATGTCGGCCAGACTGATGGCATAATAGCGGGGTTTTTAGATTGAGAATAGATTATCAAGGATCTTTTAGAAGACTAATTCTAGAATAGCAGTTAAAGTGCCCCCTTTACTGTGCTTTGACGTGTCTGCAAGGGCATCTAACAAGTAGTTCAAACAGTATTTACAGCTTGAGCGCATTCTACTGGTGATTCTAGGGTGAAACGGGCCACCCATCGAAGCCATCAACTTTGGTGCTAATAACGACACATTCTCCACTGTCAAATTTGATCCCTGTAACTTGTGTGCTGTTTCACCTGGTCCGAAACTACAGCCAAGCTTAATATGCAGCCACTGATGAGAGGAGAATCTATTAAAGCAAGCCGCTACTCCTTACCCAACGCATTCTGCAGAACAACAACTGCAGTCTTGAGCAGATTCATCAGTGCCTGCCCGAGTACTGTGAACTTGCATGCTCGGTATCCTGCTCACCCTATCCACGTAACCCTTCTACCGCCACAGTACAGCAAAATGGGGGCGACCTTGTTGTGGTGTGTTGTTTCGGCACTCGGCGTCGCTGGTGCCTCTGCCCAGTACAATCTTGTTGAGTCCTACAATTACACCAATTTCTTTGACAAGTTCAACTTTATTGAGGTAAATGGCTGCGCTGGATTCTTGAGCGCGAAAAAAGTTTGTCAATTAAAACAACCTCTAGAGCAACTACGATACCGGCAATTACAATGATGTCGACCCAACATCAGGGTACATCAATTATCGCAATCGGGCGGATGCTACGCAACTGGGGCTGATCGCGACTCAGGGGTCGCAAATGTTCCTTGGCGTCAACCACAGAGACGTGATGGATCCAAAAGGCAAGGGTCGCGACAGTGTTCGAATCGAAAGCAAGCAACTCTATAATTATGGGCTGTTTATCGCCGAGTTCACACACATGCCAAAACCCGGCTGTGGAGTTTGGCCTGCTTTGTAAGTCATAACCCTCCCGGGGGCAGCATTTCCACCGATGCCCGAAGCTAACGCTATCTTGTCCTCTCGTTTCCAGTTGGACATTTGGTGATCCGTGGCCCGTAAAGGGCGAAGTGGACATCTACGAGAACTGGAATCTGCCAGAGCATAACTTGATCACTCTTCACACGGGCAACTCGTCGCAAGTCGGAAACTGCACCATCGGTCAAAACAACATGCTGAATCCCGTCATTTCGACCAACTGCGACGTCACCTTCCAGGACGCAAAACAGGGCCTGAATCAGGCGTGCGGCACACTGGAGACGCGTGGGCAATGGGGCTCCAAGTCTGGTGGCGTCTGTAAGTCCAAGTTGATGAGTTGGGTGACGATTACTGGAAGCTAACTTGCTGCAAGATGCCATGGAGTGGACCAACGCGCATCTAAAGCTTTGGAGCTGGAGTAGAAGCAGCACCCCCGCAGATGTCAAGCGTCGACAACCAAATCCCGAATCATGGGGGATGCCACATTTTTTCGCCGGCGGATCTTCTTGCGACATGGACAGTCACCTTCTCGACCAGAAGCTCGTGCTCAACATTGACTTTTGCGGCGTGACGGCGGGCGCCCCGACATTTTGGAACCAGCAGTGCCGAAACTCGACAGGATACGAGACGTGCGCAGAATACGTTGCCAAAAATCCCGACGATTTCGCCGATATATTCTGGAAGGTCAAGGGAATTGATATTTATCAGCACGCGTCGAATGGCACGCAGAATCCAATCAGGCGCGGTGGAAACCTGTTGCATGGATTGCGACACCACCACTGAGTTTGGGCCAAGAATTTTTGCTCCGGGACACAAATTGCGTGCGCAAGCAAGAGAAAAGATTGACCCCAAGTCTGGTTGCTAAAAAGTATTGACAGAGTGGCAATTATCATGGCAGAGTGGAAAGCCGTTATCGGAGTGGTGTTTGCTACTGATGAACTCCATCGCTGATTTCAAAACATTTTGGGAATGTTGATTCTATTCAAATTCATGTTTCAGGATAGATCCTGTTAAGCTTAAGGAGTTTTATGGATACCAAATCAAGAGTTGTGCTCGGCAGTTGTTCAAAGCCGACTGCATAATCGATGCTTAAAGCCGACAGCACCACAGAACTAATCCGAGGGATCCAAGTATCAACTAGATAGACCTTGATCAAGCGCGAGTCAAACACCACACAACTCTCTCGCGAGTCAAGTGCCAAGGGGTGTCATTGGTGTCGGAAGTGGTGAGCTGTTGGTTCCGCACTCGTCTGTACGTGGGGCAAGTTGAGGCTCATGCTGCCAGTCGTCACACGTATACGATTGGATGATGTCGCTCGCCGCAGTTCAAGATCGCCACCGTCGCCGACACGGTGCTAACCGACGCTGCCGACAGCACGCTAGACGTCAACAATCAACCCGAAACGGTAGTCAACTAGCATCCGCTCGCGGAGCATGGCGGGAGCATGCACATGCAGACGACGACGGAGAAGGGACAATAGCACAGCCCAGCGTGCCGGCCAACTCGTCTACTGTAGAGATTAGCCATCGCCATAGGCCTCCACATCAGCTTCCTACCTTCACCCCACCACAAATTCAAGGAGCGAGCTAGTTAAGCTTTTGATGCTAGGCGCTACCTTGAGGGACAAGTGCCAAAGCCGATCGATGCATCTGCATAAATAAAGAAGCTTTACCC
The DNA here is from genome assembly GCA_030783385.1 of Akanthomyces dipterigenus. Lineage (NCBI taxonomy): Eukaryota > Fungi > Ascomycota > Sordariomycetes > Hypocreales > Cordycipitaceae > Akanthomyces > Akanthomyces dipterigenus. The sequence goes on along the minus strand of JARJRE010000193.1, from coordinate 52,542 downwards.
ACGTCTTCAAGTGATGACTGCTGTGACATTTTGGATTCAATCAATTTTGATCTCAGTCATCACAATCTCATACTACTCAGCGTTAAACTACGTCGTGCATCCAGAAACGGAGCCTCACACTCTCCTAGCCAGCCGAGCATCAACTGCATTATGCTGTCTTCGGGCTTGGTAGTTGCGTCGCTTGCGACTCTTGCACTAGGATTTGACCAACTACTCGAGTTCCCTGCCCCGGTCACTCATGAAAACCGGACGCTGGACGAAATCCACAAGGCAGCACTTGCCGAAGGCGGTGTCGTCACAGTCTGGCACGGCGGCGATGAAAAGAACCAGCAGGACGGCCTGAAGCAGGCATTCGAGTCCCGTTTTCCAGGCATGACGCTAAACGTCACCGTCGACCTTTCCAAATACCACGATGTTCGTCTGGACCAGCAGCTGGGGGCTGGCGGCGATGCCGTCTACGTGGACAGCATCATCCTGCAAACGCTGCACGACTACGCTCGGTGGGCTCAAGAGGGTGCTCTTCTAAGCTATGCGCCTGCTGGGTTCAACGCCATTGACCATGCGTTCAAAGACGCCAGCGCGATGTGGTATGGTGTTTATGTCTTTTTCTGGTCCAACGGCTGGAACGCCAACAAGCTCCGAGGAGTTACGCCTCCCTCGGAATACACCGACTGGCTTCGCCCCGAGTTCAAAGACAAGCTGGTCTTGACGTATCCCCACGACGACGATGCCGTCTTGTTTGCCTTTCACTTGATGTTGGTTGTCCCCATTTTAGCTCCAACACCCATTATTAACAACATTTTAGTATGAAGCAATATGGCGAATCGTGGTTCGACTCGCTTTTGGAGCAGAACCCACGATGGATCCGAGGAACCGCTACGCCAGCCACCATCGCCGCCGGGAGCAATTTTACGCAAGCAGCCTTTTTTGCATCAGGCGGCGGCTTTGGCTCGTCTGCGCCGCTCAACTTCTCGCAGCCCACGCAGGGCAAGTACGTCTCTTGGGCGCAGTACGCCGGCATTCTCAAGAACGCCCCCCATGTCGAGGGCGCAAAGTTGCTTCACAACTTTATCTTGAGCCCAGAGTACCAAAGCTCTTCCGGAAGCTGGTCGGTCCGTCGAGACATTCCTACTCCAGAGGGTTTCCCGAGTCTCTGGAACGAGACAAGCACAAATCCAACAGAGTTTGCCAAGTTTATGACTGATCGCGCCGCCGTGGAGAGGCTTCGTTTCTGGTTTGAGGCACGGCTAGGACCGGCAAAGGGACTGAATCCTATTGACGATGACATCTAGACTGGACTGTTTCGTGTCGAATTTAGAAGCAGCTGTACATGTATCCTATAATTGCCAACTGAGATGCATTGGGTATATACTCTACGTTTCCTTGGGTGAGCACATTATTTTGATGATCGAGTAACCATCACTCAGAAACTTGTTCACCACGACAAGAACGTTACCTAGGCGCGGCCGGTTCTCGTAGGTGATGTCACCCACCGCATGCATGTGCTCCGAGCCTGTAAGAAAGGCTAGTAGGTCAAGGGGCGGCTCATAGGGGCTTCTAAATTACTACCGAGCCACTATACAACCGAAGAAGTATTCTCATTTTGGCCATGGTATGCCCTCGTAGACTCGTTGCATTCATAGATTCCTTTCCGCTCAAGATATTCGAACCCGTCACTCGTGCTAATGCCACTTGCACCCCTAAAAAAAATGCAAAATATCAACTAGTATGCCTGGGTACTTGTAGAGAGATTAACAAATCGATGGAGATTCGCGGTAGGGTCTATACACATACCATATGTAGCCAGCATCCCCTGGCTTGTCGCCGGCCACCGACCCTCCGCGGGATCCTACAACCCCGGGCCGCGTAGGGTCGAAGGTGGCTTGCACAGCGCACAATAAAACGCATCTCTGCATTAGTTTGGGTTACATTTTCGAGACTTGTGGGTTAAAGACTCCTTTTGCTGCAACGTTCGCGAGTAGTCTAGGAGCAGAGCGCGGGGCAAGGATCGTCTCCCGTGGAGTTCATCGCTCGCACTGATAAGCCGTGGAGCTAGGCATTCCGCTGCCTGTGCCGATCGCATTCACCGGACTATGGTGTATTAGTGTGCGCAGCGTCCAGCTGTGAGGAAAATTGTAATTGTAGTCGATGGCTCGAAGCATGAACAGTTGCGCTTCTTCCCCCAAGCGTCCACTTACCATGTAGTTGCCAACGAAAACCGCTACTCGTTAAAATACATCAACTCTTTTGCCAGTTTTAGTAGCGACTCAAATTCCGCACGAGCTGAATGATTAGTTTGCATCTGGCGCAGCGTCTCACTAGCATATTCTACTTGGTGCTATGACCTTTGTTTTCTCGCGTTAGCTCAGCCGTGGCCGCGTTGGAGTAGTTATTGCTTGACATTTTCGGGAAGCATATGCTTTGCCACAAACACGAAACATATTAATGAGTACCATGCCATTCTTGCACTTTTCCTTTCGGCTCAATCCTTGCCCTGCTTGCTTGCACAAGTCGGTACCTGGTAACCGCCGGGCGGAGTATGGAGCTGGGGAGAATCGCCGCGGGATTCTGTTTTTAGGTTACATCGCGCCTGGAACCACATCACTCCGCGGACTCTTTGTACTTGCCGGCCATCTTGGCTTATTAGTTGAGCGGCATTATGATGTAAGGACCTCCGTCTCCGTAGCAAATGTCACGTCTGTCATGCCGCCACCCCTCGCTGTGAACTATTTGATCTCTATATATATGCCGTCGTCCGAGGACCCCTTCTGGCAGAAAGGCGTGTAGTCTTAGATCAACTCGGTCGTTTTGCAGCCCGAAAAATGTCTGTTGCAAAGTATTTGAGAACCAGCTTTGGTTCGCACGAGGTGCCGATACAATCTGCGTCTGGCTTTTCGCTCATGTTGCCGGTTCTGAGGCTCCTCGCATTGGCACGCGAAAACACATCGTCTTAAACGAGAAGAATGTCTTGGCTCATTGAACTATAGTATGTGGCATACCATGTGTGTGTGGTCGTGTACAGACTGTCATTCCACCCTCTGGCCAAGGTGCCTGGGCCAAAGTTGTACGCCGCTTCCTGGCTACCTTTTCTCTACCAGACCAACATAGAAGCCTCAGCACCGAAGAAGATAGAGACTATGCACCGCAAGTATGGTCCTATCGTGAGAGTGAGCCCCAACCAAATTGCATTGGACGGTTCCATTGCATGGTCCAGCGTTTTCTCCCATTCCACAAACAACAAACCCGAGTTTGGCAAGCCTTTTGAGCAGTATTTTCATGGCGATACCACCAGTCTCATTGGTGCCCCCAAGGACCGCCACCGCCGAATCCGCCGTCAGCTTGCGCACGCTTTTAGTGCTAGCGCTCTCGCGGAACAGGAAGCGACCGTGACACAATATGTCGATATGCTTCTGCAGCGCTTACGCGCACTGGAGATTGAAGGCAAAGAGTTTGACATTATTCCGTGGCTCAACTTTACAACATTCGACATCATCGGTGACTTGGCTTTCAGCGACTCGTTCGGCAGCTTGGCAAACAACGAGTACCACCCGTGGGTTCTCTCCATCTTTCAGGGGATCCGTGGCAATGCGCTGCGCCGCTTCTTCCGTCACTACCCTAGCCTGGGTTTCATGGCCCGTCAACTGGGCATGGCAAAAGACGTTGCTGTTGGTGAATGGAACAGACACACTGCGAGGGACAAGGCCGAGGAGCGGATGCGACTTGGCGTCGATGGACCCGCTGGCAGGAACGATTTCATGACTTACATGCTGCGAAAGACAAAGGACGGTGAAACGGCCATGGACGAGGAGGAGGTTTTGTCTACATCGCCCATCCTCGTCGTGGCTGGGAGTGAGACGACGGCCACGGCACTGGCTGGTCTATTCTTTCTGCTTTCACAAAATCCAGAGAAGCGTGATATCCTCATTGGGGAGAATTTGAATGCTTACCCGCGCGAATCCGACATTGACATGCGCAGCAGTGCCAAGCTGGAATATCTCCATGCTGCGCTGGAAGAAACGCTCCGCCTCTACCCTCCTGTTACGGTGACGCCGCCACGGGTATCTCCCGGTGCAGAACTTGGGGGATACCATATTCCCAAAGATGTAAGTTGATCTGTCCCTGGACGATTCAATTGTCTCTCTTTAACAATTTACGTCTCGTGCGGCTGTGCAGACTTTGATCTCCGTACATCAGTGGGCCACGTTTCGCAATCCCGAAAACTTCCACTTGCCTGAGCAGTTCATGCCAGAGAGATGGCTGGCGGAGTCGCACCCGAGATACGACGGGCGGTTTGCCAATGACGATAAATCTGCTTTCAAGCCGTTCAGTCATGGCCCGCGTGATTGCATCGGAAAAAATCTGGCATATGCAGAAATGCGTCTGCTCGCTGCACGTGTGTTGCGCAGTTTCGACGTTGTCATCGATGGCCAAGCAGACTGGCAGGCTAGACAGCGAATGTTTGGGTTATGGGAAAAGGTTCCTTTGCGGGTGCAGGTCAAATCGCGCCCCAGCTCTCTCTGAACGGCTCGAAAATGTTTCTGGCAGAAAAGTGCTAGTCACAACACTGCCAGCAGATTGGCAGGTAGTTATCTAGGGTTCGCAGTAGCCGTGGCATGCCACCACATACCCTACATAGAATATAGAAGCTAACCTGCGAGGAGTTTACCCCAGGCTACATTATTGATTGATTGTGAAATTCTTATAAGGCAGTGAGCCCTCGCTATGAACGAACTGGCGGCTAACACATCAGCGGATGAGCTCTCTTGTAAAATGACGAAATGTTTTTCAATCTTACTCGCTATATGGTGCGACATGCTTGACAACAGATGCAGGTTTGTAAGAAATCGACTTTTTATCTAGACTCTTGCAGTTCAAACTGCAACACATATACAGCCCCAAATATTGCCATTTGCGCATGTGAGTCAACTGCAAAAAAACTGCACCACCACCGATCTCAGCCAACAAGCCATGCGCTCGTGTGCCAGATAGAATATCTATCTCTGATCGACCGGCAATGTTCAGAGAAAGCCTCCAAGGCTCCCCAAGGCGCAAAGAGCCGGACAGTAATCAGAACTTGACATCAAAGTACGTAGTACAGAAGTGCTAGGTGGCTATTTATCCAGCGCAGGCTTCGCCAACTGAGCCGTCAGCACAAGCCACCTGCCAACTGTCAGCAAAAGGCCTTGAGACAAAAGAGTCCTCACTAGAATAGTCGCATCTCAAAATCCGCTTCTTTTCTCACCGGAATATGGATCACAATGGTATGGCCCATATGAGATTGACACGTCGAGCTTTCTTTGTTAATCTGCAAGCTGGGGTTGAATAGTTCCCGGCGTGCCGGCGACGATCCCAAAGTCCACATCTTGGCCTAAATTGGCGGCCCCCCTCCGCGCTCGAGACTGCCATCTAAACTCTCCGCGCACCTGTCTGGGAGGCCTTGCGCCTGCTTCGTGGAACCGCGTAAGACTGCCATGTGACAGCTTGTCCAACGCAACTCGCAGCGACTCAACCCTGGGCAAGTCTGGACGGTGTATCCAATCAACACCTATGCCCGGTTGGCGCTGAATCCCATGATGGATGCTGACACGTGTGCCGGACGGAGAAAAAACCCGATCCATTTCCCCGCACAACCTAGCTGAAGCCAGCCACAATCCTACATTGCCCACAAATACTGCCGGCACTGTTGCAGTCGGTCTTGTTAGCTGTTCGCGCCGGTTTTGTTTCCTCGTATGGCCGGCACAAGTTGGGCACTAGAGTGCACAAACCGAATGCAGAATTCATCCAGAATCAAGCTAATTATGCATCAGTGGTCAGCTGGATGAGTATGAAAGTTGTCTAAGCTGGCTGGTGCCGCACTGACAATACTCGTCTCACATGTGGTCTACCTCTGCGGTAGAGTATTTGAAGCTGGCTTTCCCCGGCGCAAGTCCGTGCCCTGGGCAGATATTGAGATAGTGGTTCTTCTTATCACAACACTTTTACTGGCCGGCTCCGGTGCCTTTTGATATCCTCCAAAAAATGGTCCTCATCCTGCACCAGGCGTTGGTTGCGCTTACAGCACTGGCCCATCTGGTCGCCGCAGCTCCGCCTGTGCCTGCAGAGCTCGATCGCGCCACAACCGTCCGGCCGAGCGATGACCCATTTTACCATGTCCCGGATGGACTCAAAGATATAGCGCCTGGTACTATACTGAAGCATCGCCCGCCTCCCGCCAAGATTGCGGCATTTGGGTTCGACCCGCTGAATCTGGATGCGACGTACCAGATCTTGTATCGGACCACGGACAGCCTGGGCAACGCAACCGCCACTGTGCTGACGGTGCTGGTGCCCCATAACGCGGACATGACAAAGGTGCTCTCGTACCAGGTCGCGGAAGATGCTGCCGATATAAACTGCGCGCCGTCGTATGCGTTTCAGTTCCAGCACGCTACAGGCCCGGACAAGGGAACCATGACCACCGAGTCGGAGCTGCTTCTCGTTGAAGGTGCCTTGGAGCAGGGATGGGTTGTTATTGCGCCAGACTTTTTGGAACCAAACGCAGCATTCCTTGCAAACAAGCTCGCTGGCTATTCCGTCCTCGACGGAATCAGAGCTGCCATCAACTCAAACTCCTTCACTGGCGTCAGTAAGAATCCCACAGTGACCATGTGGGGATATTCTGGCGGCAGCCTGGCTTCCATGTGGGCTGCAGAGCTGCAGCCTTCATATGCCCCGGAGCTGATCATTGCCGGAGCAGCTGTGGGTGGATCGGTACCGAACATCACATCAGTGGTTACTTCCATCAATGGCAAAGCTCACGCTGGGCTCATTCCCACTGGTGTTGTGGGACTAATGGGCCAGTATGCAGAGCTTCGGCCTGTCGTGGAGCAGCATCTTCTTCCGCAGTACCGAGAAAGGTTCTTTTCGGTTGGCAATCAATGTCTCGATGCTGATGCCAAGGAATTTGAGAATGAAGACATCATTGGCATGTTTGATGACCGAGATCTTGTCTATACAAACCCCACCGCCATCAGGATCATCACCGAGAATACTCTAGGGCGCGGCGACACGCCACGAATTCCCATGTTTGTCTACAAGTCTGTGGCAGACGAAATCAGCCCGGTCGCGGAGACTGACGTATTGGTGGCCAAGTACTGTGCCAACGGTGCGTCGATCCAGTACCAGCGCGACCAAAAGTCAGACCACAGCAGTCTGGCCATCCTGGCCGCGCCCAAGGCTCTTCAGTGGTTGAAGGAGACAATGCATGGGGCCCCCAGAAGGGGATGCTCAACCAAGACTGTGTTTTCGTCGATTCTCGACATTGCTGCCCTCCAAGTTTTGCCCAAATTTCTTCTCGATGTACTACTCGATTTATTGGGTAAGCCAGTTGGGCCGCTTGTCGCACAAGCTCGCCTTTTGCTTGACCTTTAAAGCACAAATGGGTAAGTCGCGTCGATGCGGTTCGAACGCCTGTAAAGATATGTTCAAACGCATCGGCTAGGAAAGACGTATAAATGGAAGGTTCAATTAAGTATAAATAAATACCAAATGTACAAACTCAAAGTTTAAAAGACCATTACCTTTGCCGCCTTCCCCTATCGTGAGTACCCAGCCTAGACGGCGCAGAAAAAGGGAATGTAGTTGGGGTCAAGAGTGCGGTAGACAAACGGCATGCCCTCACTGAGACCGTTACCGTCAAACTTCCGGGCCTGAATCTTGTTGCTAAGCCCCTGTAAAGTTTTCAAAAAATGAGCAGCGGTATCCTTTGTGGGCTTATTAAGTTTCCTTAACATCTCGTCCTGAGAGAAAGCATTCTCCAGTGTGCGACCATCACTGCCATAGAAGGGACGATTGAAAGAAGCCATGAAGCCAAGGTAGTGCAGAGCGGTGGGTGTGTCGGGCAAGAATCAAGTGTGGGGGTTTAGTTTATTAGACAAGGTAAGATATGGCCAAAGGACAGATGTTACATCCATCTGGCTTACTTATGACTTGTTCTTTCATTACCGTTATATCATGGGATTTTTACAACTTTCCAAATACAATTTATAGTCGTGCATAATGTGCTCCCGATGCGAACGCACCGCAATCTCATAATGCTCCGCGCTCTCTTCCGAGACCGCCTCCAAGTCCACCACCATCATCTTTCTCGCACTGCCCGCGAGCAGGAAATTGTCCAGCTTGGTGTCGCCGTACGCCACGCCGAACTTGGTAAACTCCCACAGCACCGCCTCGACGCGGCGCGCAAACTCGTCGGCGGGAAGTGGTGCGGGCCCCTGCTCATGGCACGGGACACCGTCGATGTATGACAGGAGAATCGAATCAGGCGGATCAACGGCATCGACTGGATCAGGCCATCTAGTGGCGGCGGGGTCGGGCTGATTCACAGTATCGACTGAATCAGCCCAAACGCTCTCTTCGGCGTCGTCAACCCAGTCGGGCTCTTCGGCGGCGGCATGCAACGTAGCGACGCCGAGGAACCGCGGAATGAGACGGCCTTGAAGAGGGGCGAGGCGCGCGTACATGGCCATCTCGTTGCTGAATTCATAGTCCCAGTTGGGCTTGCGCGTCTTGATGATAACGCGGCTGGGCAGTGTGAAGCGCGGCGACAGCCAAGCGAAGAGCCGCGCGACGCAGTGCGGTAATAAATCGAACACTTTGGCAATGGTGTCTTGGAATGTGCTGCGGATGAGCGTCAGACGCAGGACATTGCTATGAACATGGTCCACGTGGTGAGCCAGCGCTCTCATGCACGCGCCGCGAAAGGAGAACTTGAAGTCATGTTAGCACTACTCGTACCAAAGAATTGTAAACCTGCAAACAAGTACCTGGATTTCTCGAGGACGTGGCATGCTGCAGATGAGGAGGGCTGTAGATCATGTTCGGGAAAGGGATGAGCTTGGCCTGGGGCTCCGCAATCTACCTAGGCAGTTGTCTGGCGGCTTGTGTGCAGGCTTGGTCTTGGCGCAGCCTACGTAGTACAACGCAAGAATATTGACAAAATGGTCAGAGATAAGAATTTTCGGTTTGCCAGCGAGTCGTGGGAACCCGGACCTGCTGAAGCAAACAGTCCAGTATGGCTTGGTGCACTTGCTTTCTGGCAGGGCCGGGCTTTTGCTCAAACCCTTCATGCACCCAATTTCATGTTTATTGGCCCTTTTACAAGCATGCAGCGTACCTAGTTGTCTGTGATTGGAGTCGCGTATGCTGTTACGAAAGTTGGGCGTAACAAGCCATCAGCGCTTCCCTAGGTCGAGGCTTTACATCTGGTGAGTTTAGAGGAACTCAGCAGCTGTGTCAGAGCGTAAGCAAATTGCTGTGGTGTACAACAGGACCCTAAGGACGAGGCTGTCAAAGCGAGTGGTCTGGAGGCATCTGAGACGAGGGCGAAAGCTGAAAGCGCCGAAGTTGATAATAACGGCGAGAGCATGGGAATGGCCAAATAGGTGACTAATAAGGGCGACTCCTTTAAAAAAAAACTCGAGGCGTTCAGTGGCTTCCACTCATACTGCAGGGCTCCCTAGTAACGCTTATATACGTGTTTGCAAAGTCAAATGCAGCGGAAATTCTTCCTAGTATGCTGTCTCGCAGACGACATGGGAACCACGGTGACCACGTCCGTCAACCTCAGAGGCACTGCAAACAATCAGGAACATGGACGCGATGGGCAGGAAACAGCCACGTCATCGATTCATTGCGCGTAGTGTCCATCACAGCCATGCATGTGCTGACGCCACTGATATTGGGCGGCATCGCAAGATCAAAGGATTTAGGGCCATCTAGATGCGATCTATGTCGAGAGGCAATTGGCATTTGCAGGTTGTACTATGTTGTTGTGCACTGGGAAACCTGCAACGCCAGAGAGCAATAACTTGAGGCCAGTCTAGTAGCTGGAGCAGCAGCCGGATGGGCTTTGAAGGCACATTTAGTTTGTCGCGCCTCCTATACCTTTTCCCTGCCCAATCTAGGTGCAGAAACTCGTAGACGAGCCCTCGGGTACTCTATTGATCTATTTTGGACTTGTTCATTCCAATTCTGGACGAGCAATACAGTCACATGCCATTCACAACGTCATAGCTTCTTGTTCACGCGATACAAGAGAGGCAGCATGCAAGTCTGCCCGTCCCAACAAATTGGAAACAATTAAGAATCGCACCAATGCTCGGTAATGGGCGACTCGGGTGCGGCGCGACGCAAAAGGCTATGCGGGGAATGTACCCACCAGGCAGTTGGCCAGTTTCTGCGCTTGATATGCCTGCTGTGCCAAGAACGTTGTAGCGTGATGGAGCGTCTTGCTTCCAGGTGATGATGGTTGGCTGGCTTGGGCGTTGGAACGGAGCCAGGCTGCAAGCATCTTGTTCCGCCTCCTGCGACCCCGCGCCATCGGCTTTGCAGCTTCTCCACCTCGCCGACTTGCCGCGGTGCAGTCTCGGTACAGCAAGTTTAATGGAATAACAGGCCCCTTACCAGGCTGGCGAATCGTGGCTTGATCTTGCCTTTCAACACAACAGACTGCACAGCCTGCTCAGCCTGCATCTTTCGCTTTGCAACACACACCAAGGGCAAAAAAAAAAGAAAACAAGTACAGCAGCAAATGCACATACATGCCATGGCGGCCATTAGACTTATACCGCTGAAGCACATGGCGGGCATCAGCCTGCTCGGCTGCGTGCTCATCAAACTGCTTCATCTCTTTGACAACGCGACACAATCCGTCGTTGTCTTAATAGGTCTCTTCTCCGCACAAATTGCCATCTATTCGACATATGCCATTTTTGTGTATCCTTATTTCGTGTCGCCTCTCCGCCATCTGCCCCAGGTCAAAGGGGGACTGTTCCTTTTGGGACATGGCATAAATATGCGAAGGAAAGGGCCCGGCGTCATGGCCAAGGAATGGTCAGTATTGTTCATCTGCAGGACGAATGCGTTGCATTTTGCTGACTGCGCAATCAAGGATCGCCGAAAGTCCCAACGATGGCCTCATTCGTGTTCTTTGGCATTTCAACCAGGAAATGGTCATTGTCAACTCCCCGCAGGCACTTTCCGAGCTTCTTGTCACCAAATGCTACAGCTTTGAGAAACCAGAGTTTGCGCGTAAATTCTTGGCCTTCATCATTGGATGGGGTCTTCTCACCGTCGAGGGCGACGAGCACAAGAAACAACGACGCGACATGCTACCGGCATTCTCCTTCCGCCACATCAAGGACCTGTACCCTCTTTTCTGGAAAAAGTCGTGCGAGTCTGTGCGCGAAATCGCAGCCTCGTGCGATGAAAAAGGTTATACAGAGATGGATATTTCTGGATGGACTGCGCGCTGCGCCTTGGACATTATCGGTCTAGCCGGTGTCGGAGTCGACTTTGGCTCCATCAAGAACCCGGAGAACCCCCTCGCCCAGAGCTACGAGCTCTTACAGCCATCGCCTGCCGACATGCCGCTGCTTGGACTCCGCGCCTTTCTTCCTGATATCATCATGGATAATTTGCCGCTCAAACGTGTCAGGGATGCTGCCAAAGCCTCTGCCCACATTCGAGGTGTTGCGCTGGAGTTGATCCAAGAAAAGAAGCGCCTGCTAGACAGCAAACAAGACGCAGGCCTAGATATCCTCACCGTCGCACTGGGCGGACGCCTCTTTACCGAAAGCGCCCTCGTTGATCAGATGATGACATTTCTCTCTGCCGGGCACGAGACCACTGCGTCTTCGCTCATCTGGGCGATATACTTCATGGCCAAGTACCCACACATGCAGGAGCGTCTCCGAAAGGAGATTCGCGACGCACTGCCTTCGCCAGACAGCGATGCCGAGGTGACCAGCGCGGTGATTGATTCCATGCCTTATCTGAATGCTGTTTGCAGCGAGGTCTTGCGAACAAACAGCCCCGTGGCGCAGTCGGTTCGAGTCGCAAATCATGACACCACCCTCCAAGGTCAATTCATCCCCAAGGACACTCTCTTGGTCCTGGTACCCTGGGCGACAAATACCGATCCCAAGCAATGGGGAGACGACGCGCACGAGTTTAAGCCGGAGCGCTGGCTGACGCCTGAGAATGGTGGCACCAACGCGAGCAATGCCGCGAGCGGAGGAGCTACGAGCAATTACGCCTTCATGACCTTCCTTCACGGTCCCCACAGCTGCATCGGTGGCGCGTTTGCCAAGTCGGAGCTGGCCTGCCTGGTCGCCGCGTGGATTGGCCGATTCAAGTTTGAGCTCAAGGACAAGTCTCTGCTGGACGAAAGCAAGATCAAGATCAATCCCAGTATTGTGGCCAAGCCCGACGGCGGAATGGAAATGTGCGTACAGGTTGTTGATGAATGGTAAATACGGGGACGACATGCGGAAATAATTTCGTCTTTGTACTACAACGACTCGAAAAGTTGGGAGATGATCGACCTCGGCTAGACGTTCCAGTACGTTATGTGTGTTGCGGCGAAGAAAACCCACAGGCACAACGGCCGGGTAGCCTTGAAATGCTAGAAAGGAGGGATTTGATTAAGCATCATTATTCTTAGAAACTGTACTTGAACACAATTGATTTCTTCTCCACTGTGCAACCAAGCAACTAAGCTTACATTATACGTATGACCTCATGCGGGCCCCTGCGCCCGTTATTTGCGTGTCTCGACGTGAGCCAGAGGCCTCGAATGGCTCGATCTATGATTCAAGGTCATACTCAACCCCCCCATTCGCTAGAAAACGTTGCAGCTCCTCCTCATCCGCTGAGATTGGGTCCGCCTGCATCCTCAGCCCCATGAAAGATATCTAGGCCTTTCACTGCAGTTGTGGCAGCACTCGTGCGGTCGGAATATGGTCCAAAATCCAACCATGTCTGTCAAAAGATGGTGCAGCTATTGTAAGTAGGGTGTTTTTCCGACCGGCCAGGCTAAAGATCTTGTACGTGGCGCCACGTCGAATAAAGCTCCAGGTCGGTGCAAGTGCATTCGTTCACGTAGACAGTTCACCGCTCCCTTGGGGCCCCAGGCCTGAAGGCCGCTTACTAAATTACATGGTGAGGATCGTCTGAACAAGTAAGCAGCATATAGACGAACGCTTTTAATTACGGCTGGTGGGAGGTTGTCGTGGCCATGCGTCGCGGCTTCAACAAGGCCGAGAGTCTCATCAACTGTTCTCCACTGGCAAGTCTGACCACTTGCGAGTTCGTTCCTGAACCCTTCAGGTAGCTCCTCCAGAGGCCGCTTAGCCAAATAGATGGCGCCACAATATGTAATCACAATGGATCAGCCCTGTACTTCTCGACTACGGTGGGTCGAGGGCCACCAGCAGGGTCGAGACCAATGCGTGGTTTTTCAAGCCATCTTGGTTCTTCTCCTCGCATTCGAACGGCATCGCCGCTGTTACCCGGTCGCCTTCTTAGAGGTTGTCCTTCCAATTCACAATTGTACCAAATACGGAGCGAGGTTTCCTAATTCTTGCACCAGCGGCACAACTACTCCTTATTTGAACGAGACGAAAGCCAAATAATGATATTTTGGTGTGAGGGCAGCTTACTGGTGAAAAAGTGTGCAATTTGGTCCTGCCCACGCTGGTTGGCCCCCACTGCCAGTTGTCACCAAGGCCAAGTATTGAGGCTATACGGTGGACCTTGCTGCCATGGTCAGCATCGTCTCATGTACTGCTCATAAGCCTCGCGCCATTCTAAGGATTGCGTGCGACATGGCAGACACGCGGAGTCTCGGCCAATCCGCGACTGCCCTCCACTGACGAATGGCGTCGGTGTTTCCAGACACCGTTGACGCGATGCGTATCCGTTGATCGAGAAGACCAAGTAGTTAAGAGCATTGTAAAAGACGCTGCCCAGCACCTTACTAGAAATGGCTTTTGCGCCGGCCGAGCCTCGGTTGGCTGTGGAATGGAAAGGCATGCGTACTGGATTTTCCAAGGCCCTGTCTCCTCTACTCAACATATACCAGGATAGCTCTCTCTAGCCTTTGCATACGCAAGCAGCGCCACGAGCGTTCCGAAGTCTGTGTTCCGAAGTCTGTGTTCCGAAGTCTGCGTTGAAAATTATGCTTCGTCCCCTCACCTTGCTCCTCATTACAGACGACGGTATGCAGCCGCATGCTGGAGAGGGCCAGGAGGTGCATGTGGGCGAGTGCCGGGCTTGCCGGGCTTGACCGTTCCCCAGATTTAATGGTCACTGCAGCACCCGCACACAACTACAGAGTTTTCAACTCGCAAGGCGTATTCGTAGATCATACGCAATGCGACGAGGTACGCCTGTCAATGGGCAGTGCACTTACACACCCATAGATCACCAACAAGACATCTGTGGACCCTCGCGCGCGGCAGACCTCCTGAAAGCTAGCGCTGACTAGCAGTTGTGTCGGGCCGGGGTTCGGCCAAGACCAGTGTTGATCTCACCAGCAGGCAAGATGGGACCATGCCTTCTCTGCCTAGAAGTTTCGGGTGTCGCCCGGCCTGCAGGCCTCGAATATTAGGGCTGTGATGGGAGTTATTACCACACGCCACTCGGTAACTGCCCGATGAGTAGTCCGAGGTTTGTTGTGCTGCGTTGCGACTCTCCAGCATGGTACTGCAGACGTGCGGTAACAGTGCCGAACCACCATCGCGGACAATTTTGTGGTTGCAGATGAGTTTGACAGAATGTGTTTGGCCAAGAGTGCTAAAACCTTTCGACGATGCTAGCTGGGAGCAATTTTCCGCAGTAATTCTAGCAGCTGGACTCTCTTTAAAGTCTACATCTCCGTGATTTCAAATTCTGAGATTTTGCCACTTATTAGGCGGCACTGACCACTGGGCGGGCTCACTTACAGCTACATCCTGGGTAGAAGCTGGCCAGGGGTCCAGGGGGGGCCAGCCCAGGCTGCTTGCCTTTGAAGTGAGCCGGCACCTGTAAATACTAATAATACTGTAAGTACGTGGTAACGTTAGTGGTCTTTGAGAGGCTAGCGCGCGGTAAGTGGACGCTTTTCCGGATTGCGACCAGGTATGGAAAGCCTCTCCCGGTGCCATCTCATTGCAGTTCGTGCAGCGAAGATCTCTCCGGGATGACGAGTCCCACGACAGCCATCGCGATTTATCTTAAGTACCGAGCCATACCTCACGTCAAGCAAGATAACGATTGTGTCTAATCAAGCCACTGCGATTCTCAATCTACCTAATCTTCAATCTTTTTGATCGCCTGGTCATCCGTCACTAGTCGGTCTGCCTGCAGCCTCTCGATTCGTTACACGCCAAGCACTCCGTATTCAACAGCCCAGGCGGATATCTACCACTGAAATGGGGCCAAGTCGTGAGGCCTGTGACCGTTGTCATGCTATGAAGACGAGATGTGTCCGGTCGCCTCGATCACAAGTCTGCGTCCGCTGCACCCGCCTCGGGTTTTCGTGCCACTATAGCCCCCCTGGTCGCACCGGACGGCCTGTTGGCAGTAAACAGAAAACCGCTACCAAACGCACCAAATCTTCATCTCGGTCTTCTTTACAAAAGCCAAGGCGGTGCACTACAGCATCACCTTGCATCGAACAAGACACAGCCTGTGCTGTTCTGGGCCAAATTTCGCCCGCCTTGACTGCCGACGAACCCGCCAATTCGCTGCTTCCTATCAATTTTTCAGAGTTTGAACTGTTCGGCTCGGAAAGCTCCTTCGATGATGGAACGAGCTCCATGTTCCTCATGGACGACTTGTTTCAAGACGTGATGAGCAGCAACATTACCAACAACACATCAGATATTGCTACAGCGCCGCCCTCTACAGTGTCACAAGAGCCTCTGGAGCATTTCTTCATCGACTCTGCCCCGCCGTCAAGACACTGCTCTGTAGCTTCAATGGAAGAGACCGAGTATGTGCTTTTGGATGCGCAAGGACAGCTATTGCATCTGATACGAGCTCTGTCCTCGTGCTCAAGCTTCCCGCAAGATGTGGAGGAAATCTATCGCATCACCAACACTTTTGTCAAGGTGGCGGATGACCTGAACGCAGGCTTGAATGCATCATCTACACGAGGCCCATGGTGCGGAGGCGCGGTTCAGCACATGTTACTTTCGAGTTGCTACATGAGTCTCATCCAGGCGTTTGAATGCCTGGTTGGTCTGCTAAGGCGAGAGCTAGGCCCTACAGGAGCCGGCTTTCAGCCAGCCCTCGGCATCAATCTAGGTCAGACGCAGATGGACATCCCCACCACGGCACACAATGTGCCGTTTACCAGCGTGGACAGTGTGCGCTTGGCGATGCCCCATCGGGTTGTGGCGGAGATCAATCTTCATCGGGTGGGCCAGGCGGTCCAGCATCTCCGAGGAACCATCTCTCGCTACGCGACCAAGATACAGCCGGGACTAAATTTGGAAAACACGCAGTCGTTGCGTACTCTGGCTAGCTCGAGCTCGATTCGCGGTCTAACAACAATGGCCATGAGCGAGCTGGAGCAGCGAGAATACACACTGCTTACGGGCTTGCAGATGCCCACAGTATGACAATAACGGCCATGCGGGAACATGGGGATAGAATTCATGAGCTATGCATAAATAGAAAGACTTGTTTTCACTATATTACCAATCAAGGTGGATAAGCTGACAGTGGATAAAAAATGATCTGGGAGGAGTGACCGCTATTGCCGCTACCACCAGGAAATCTCAACTACGGACTGCGCGTGGCTGCTGCTAGCACCAGCTAAGGCTCAAGCTCGATGACAAAAAAAAAACCGAAATAAGATGGTGGCTGTTGGACGAAAATGCATAAACGAACTCGCCAATGCAAGTCAATATGCTCAAGTCGGCCATATACCCACCTGGCGTCCATTTGGTCCTTGCATGGCCCTTGTTGCATATGGCGATCGTATTGCAAATCCGCAGCCAATCAGATAATGGCAGCTCTTCCACGTCGAAGCAGCTTGTCCACATTGTCAAGCACGACACCGATGAACGAATGCAAGACTGTAACCGGCCGTCTGGTCCCTCGGCAGTCGCGGCACAGCTCTTCCGTCAGGCCGAGGACGGCTGGACGAGGGCAGTCTCGGCAGATGCGATGGCGTAACTACCCGTCCTCCACTTGCCGGCCGGCACGGCCCAGTTCCCTGTTCTGCGGCTCGCGCAACAATCGATTGCACCAGCTGGCACGTGGCGCTGGTCAATATCTTCGGCCCATCGTTGGGGGCTGGTGCCGCGGGGCACTATCCAGCGATTTGTGAATTTAGTCGATGCGGCCTGTATCGGGTATTTATGCGCCAATGGCCGTCTATCTTGGCTGCTCGTGTAGCTGTTTGTCCAGATCATTTAGTGATTTGTGTGATTAACAGGTTTCGGGGACAAAATCCCCGTCAAGGTCGGGCACCTCGTACTCCATTGCAGAGTGACGGGGCCGGGACCGGCCTGTGCCTAAATCGTCTTGGCCGGACAGGAAAACTGGGACGGGCCTGCGGGAAGCGGTCAATAAGTGTACTTGCTGTGTTGTCCTTCGAGCAAGCCTCCGGTGCAGCCGTACCAGCTGACGCAACGCAACCCAAGGCTGTGTTCTGTGTGAACACACATCTCTTTCTACGTCAACTTCGTGCATTGGAACGAGGGTGTGCGGGAGACTGGGTGCGCACGACGGCACAGCCGCTGAGGCTCTGTTGCACGGCTGCTGACCAAGGAACTAGAGTCCAAAGACTGCGCTCGACTGAATGCAATTTTTTCTCGTCCTATTGGATCATCAGCGGCAAGCCATCTTGGCCACCTTTGCTCGCCCCTCTCCATGCAATGCTGTCCCTGGGTCGTCGCGGGTAAGCCGGCTCGACTGGAGACAATATTTTTGAAATTCGCTGATGGGGAGGGGAGGGGGAGTGGGCGAAACGGTCCCCGATTTTGGTGCATTTTTCGGTCTATCATAGATTTCAGTGGTTGCGACCTGTTTGTGTCATTTATTACCTATCAAGCTGGGCCCGCTGTCAGTTTCTGCTAGATGGATCTAGGCTGGGAGAAGTTGTGGCCTCCCGGGGGTAGTGGTCCGGCTCGTAATAGCGAATTAGCGTTCTTTCTTACCAAATAGCCTTGTCCAACCAGCTTGCGCTGAGCCAGGGGTTCCAGGGCTTACTTTTCTAGACTCTCTGGCCAGCTGATCTCGTGCAATTCTTCTCCCAGCTAGTCTCACGTCGCGCTCCTTTTATTGCTGTCTCAAGCACGAGTCTCACAACCTCACAGGCGATGACGACCCCAAACAGCAGGCGTGCATCTATTCCCCTAGTCTTGGCAGAGATTCAACCCTTGACAGCCTTTTAAGGTCTCTGACTGACCAAATCTACGTAAACTCATGCATTACATCGGTCCCGAACCGACGCTGCCGTCTTTCTTTCTTCGCAGAACGTGTCCACCTCTCGCCCCTGTCAGTCTGCCTCCATCTACCGCGACAACACCATTTACCAGCACAAAGTGGATGCCTGTGCTCGTGAGCTTTGGCTGCTCAAATGTGGCCATGTCCTGAATCGTCTCCGGATCAAACAGAACCAAGTCTGCCGCCGACCCGACACCAACATGGCCACGGAAAGGGTAAACGTTGAGACGTTTGGCCGGGCGCGACGTCAAGTGCGCCATCATTTGCGGGACGGTAAACATGCCCAGATCGCGGGCATAGTGACCTGTTGAGAAGGGTATTAGTACATGAACCCGGGCAGGAAAGCTTGTGTGAGAGATACCCAGATAGCGTGTAAATGTGCCATAAGCACGAGGATGCAACGTCTCGCCATGGAGAATCGCATCGCTTCCACTCATGTGTTTCTCATGCTTCATGATGAGACGCACGTTTTCTTCGTCACCAATATGCATCAAACAGCTCGTCGCGAGTCTATCCTTCAAAAGAATGTCATAGAAAACGTCAATGGCCGGCTTGCTCAGGAATCTGGCAACTTCTGCGACCCGTCTGCCCGCATATCCGTCCAAGCCCTCGTGTTGCGTGCTTCCAATCTACTCGAGCTCACATTAGTTCCTGTACATGATAACGGGCGGACATCAGCAACAACATACTTGGATCTCGTCCCAGTTCGTCGGAATGCCATGGCCACCATCGCACCCAGTGACTTCAATGGCTACGCGAATCTTGTCGCGCATCTCCGCACTTCTTAGTCTCTTGAGAGTTTCATCCGGGCCACCCGCTGACGCCCAACTTGGGAGGAGCGCAGCTAGTGTTGTGCAGCCGGGTAAGTAGGGATATGTATCCAATGTCACGTCGACGCCGACGCTAAGAGCCTCATCGACCATCTTCAACAACTCAGGAGCTCGTCCCTTGTTCTCAGAAAAGTTCATCGTTGCATGGGTCAAGTCTGGCCCGTGCCGAGTTAGTGGAGCCCTGCCCCTTCAAAAGTTGTCAAGTACAAGCGACTCACGAATTGGACAGCCTGTGTTCTTGCCAAGGCCAATCATCTCGTCATAGCTTTCGAGAGCTCTGAAACCGTAACTGCGGTGGTGCGGCGCGTAGTAGCTGCCGGGATACTCGTCTGCCATAGCCTTGCAGAGGACAGCGAGCTCCGAGGTCGAGGCATACATGCCAGGTGTATAGGTCAGGCCGCTGTCATTACAGAGATCAGTGATCGCACGACATCTGACAAGCCCACAGTACTTACCTAGACATACCAACTGCTCCCTGATTGATTGCTTCTCGTAACAACCTGACCTGATCCTCAATCTGCCCCGGGCTGGCAGGAGTGTCGTTGGGTCCGCACGCCAAGAGGCGAAGGTTGCCTTGCGGTACCAGCATTGCAACATTCGTCGCGATACTGTTGCGTTCCAAACAATCGAGATAGTCACCCACTGTCTGCCAGTCAAAGATCCCGGTGCCTTGATGCTTGGTCTGGCACTCCTCGTCCGAAGGGTTGCCATTCCAGCCTGCAATTTGGTTACGTATGGCCCGCAATTGCTCTTTCGTGCGTATGGGGGCATACGAAATGCCGTCTTGGCCAACAACCTCAGTCTGCGCGTTTAAATTAGTCTTCGAGTCTTCACAGCACTCCATGCTTCGGCACATTCATCTGACGTACTGTGCAGCCTTGTGAGATCTTAGCCTCGTGCGTTGGGCTTGTAATGAGATACAAGTCCGAATGTGCGTGCATGTCAATAAATCCTGGTGATAAGTAGCGGCCTCTGGCATCGATACGCCGGGCCCTCGAGGACTCAACTGTGCCCGGGGTGCCAATCTGCGCAATGAGGCCTTCTTTAACTAGAACATCTGCAACGAAGGGCTTTGCATCCTCTTCACCCGTAATCACAGTGGCAGAAAGGAATACAATAGACTCCATGGTTATTTTCGACAAGTTGAAATAATCACAATTCTTTGGCACATGATTTGATAGGTCCAAGTTCAAACCCCAACAACTGTCGGGGACACCTAAAATGCTCTTCTTGCTCGCTGTGGTGGGGGTCAGGCGTGGGGTGTGGGGGTAGCGGGGAACCCCGACATACCCTATATGAATCCAGACACAACAGACCTCTGTAACTGCTACGCAAACTGACAAAAGACTAAATATTAATCTCAATCTGGGCATTAGCCAACCGTCTAACTATAACTTGTATAATTTGTCACTAGATAGCAGTCATTGACAGTGTTGATGAAATTCTGATGTCCCGCGAAAAACCGCCATAGTATAAACTGGTAGCTACGTCAACCAAAGTATGTGGATGTCTAGCGACCTCATTACTTTCGGAAGTGGCCATGCGACACCACGCGTCATTGTCCTTAGACCATTTACATACCGGAAGGCTAATATAGCACCATCTATCCAATTATACTCATTTCGTTTTGATACGTAATAATTTGTAACATACTGATCACGCCATTCGTAGCGCGGCGCCAAACTGCCTACAGGGGGCATACAAAAACAAGAAAACATAATTCAACAGGAACAAAAAGCTGTACAGTCCCGCGCTGTCAAATCCTCGAGCCCATCCCGTTTAACGTGTATGACTGGGAGTGCTTGTGGGTCATACCCGCATAAGCGCCTTCACGAGTATATCGCGTCTCATAAGTGGTCAATCAAGAACGTCTACCAGAAGCTGCACCATCCGATGTAGTGCTGACAGAGATTCTCCAGTTTTGTGGCTTCGATGATAAGTTTGTTGACCTGGTTCACAACGTCGAGCTCTTCATTCTCCTTGAAGTCGCGACCATTCAGTTTCTGCACGACGCGGTCCAGAACTTCAACGGCTCTGGCATTCTGCGTCTCCGTGTCCTGGGCGCCATTAGCGCCTTCGGGTTCGACACCGCTATTTGTTCTGGCTCTGGGGCGGGTGATCATGGCGCCCACGGGGTCACCGTTGGCCATGAGCTCCGATGGTGCGATATCGGCCTCTAGGATGGACGGCCTACGTGCCCTACCACCGCCATTCATACCGATAAGAGCAGCCTCCCGGTCGGAACGGAAGTTTGGTCCAGCAGGCGAGGCTGTATTCGTCAGACGCCAGGTAAGCAGAGGATCGTGGATGAACTGTAGCTAGGTTAGTTTACATGGCGCAGTCAAAATGCTGATTAGGAATACTTACAGCTTCCAGGACTGCCATCACACTCTCCTTGTTGTCTCTTAGAATCCGCATGACGTGCTCGCATGTAATTCTGAAACTCCCTTCAATATTGCTGACTTCCATTGCGTATGTAAGCATGCGCGTCAAGCGGAACGGCACGCGTTCTGGGTACTTTTCGCGCTTCATCGCGACCTCGAAACAATCACCGAAATCGATGTGGAAGATGTGTCCGTTGAGGCGATCAAGCATTAGATTGGAAGGGTGACGATCACCGAGACCCAGAATATAGCCGACCATAGACATGACACCTAGAGATCTGGTGTAATTGGTGCGGCGCTCAAGCCAAGCTTCCGAGGACTTGGATTTGAGCCACAGAACACGGTAGAGATCCTGGCCAGTGGTATTATCCAAAGCATAGCCAAAGACTTCAACCTTTTGCATGAGAGTTAGGTTGTCGTAGTCAGGAGCCATCTGAAGCATGATGCGGTGCTCGATGTTGAGAAGGATCTTGCGGCTCTCGCGGTACTCTCGGATGAGGACGTGAAGAGTATCAGTGTTAGACCTCCACCCAATGAGGCCAGAACTCTGAGACAGGGGTATCGCTGGGAAGCGCAGAATAGTGAGGTGGCGCTTATAGCACTCCGAGTCGCTCGCTAGAAGAGTGTTGCAAAGACCAAACAGCTGCATGACACGCTCATCTTGTCGGATATCTTCGTGGCCCTTGAGAAGGAAAGGATAGGCGTTCCCGTCTGTGCCACTGGCAGTAATCTTGCGAGGACGCTGCTTCGAGTTGATGACTGTCAAAGTTGGCTCGAATGCCTGGATCCTCACAGGAGGTTGGCCACTCCGATACGTTCCTGGGATAGCCAAGTCGAGGTTTTTGACGTTGAGCAGTTTGGGCGAACAGTACGTTAGATCGAGGGTCGTGACTTGTGGTAGTTGTCGAGAGATTCGGCGGAAAACCTGGTAGTAAAGATCCCAAGCCTGATTCAGGTCATTGAGATCGTGGCTAGTCTCGTACTGATGGCACCATTCTCGTGCTTCTCTCAGATCACGACCGAATGCTTGAGCGAACGAGATCTCACGAAGAGTCTCTGGCCCACGCTCCAGTAAGCTGTGAAGCGGCTCAAGGGTCTGGAACATGCCTTCGATATTCTGATCACCAAAGTATAGTCTAGAAGCTTCTTCCAAGCCCTCATGCCATTGCTCATGCCACAAAACCGCGACGCGAATGAGTTCATGGCTAACCAGATCAGCCTGGGCCACCAAGTTGGCGCTGTGCTGACGCATGCTGTCCATAATTTGCGCGGCAGAGCGTGATCTGCGGGTGCTCTGGACAGACTTCATGGCGACCGTCAGAGGGTAGACCAGGGCTTGGGGGTGTGCTCGACCAACGTCAGCGAGTAGGTTGTGCACTGACTGCTGCACTCGCATATTTGGTTGATTGATACGCGCAATCAACTGGGGAAGAACTTCTAGCCAGGTATCAACACTGACGTTTGCGAAGCCTTCCGTGACAGCTGAGTGGACATCTGCGTGGCCTCCATGTGTAAACCAGAGCGTCAGTAGACGCAGAGTATCCTGAAGCGAACTGCCAGCCGAGAGCGCAATTGACTTGAAGAATCCCTGAATGGCGGGGACGACGTGCTGGATGATACTGGCGGAATCCGCTCGGTTGGTGTCACCCTCGGGACGGGCAGTAAGTGTCTGCACAATTTCAAAATTGGCGAGGGCCCAGGCATGCCATGCTTTGTACCAGCGTGGGTTGTACCGCGTGGCTTGGGAGTATGAAGTAAGGATTTCTTCGACATTATTCCGCTGCCAGTTGTCCTTGTTGAGCGCAATAAGCCATTCACCCTGGCGAAGGTAGCACTTTGCTAGCAGTACGGTCTGTTCCACGAGTGCTCGTTGCGTCTGAGGTGTGATAATAGACGAGTCGACCTGGTTCTGGAAAGCATAGTCGGCAGTCGTAAGCTCAGTGCCAGACTGAGAGGAGAGATGCATCTTGGTCATATCGAATCGGTGAGCAGTTTCGTTGGTGAATCTCTGCAAGCAGTATAAAGTGCGTTCCGAAATGTTGCGCTGCGTTCGACTGCTGGTCTGTTGGCCAGTCTCCCACTGGAACTTGAGCATAGCATATATGACCTGCGCCGGAACATTTTTGGGCAGCGACGAGGCTTCTTTCCAGAATGGAATCATGCTTTCGAGTGGCGCTTCAATCCCAATAAGCTGCTTCAGCGATTTCTCTGCGAGACCCATGCGGCCAGATTTGCGGCACAAGTTGGCAAATTTGATCCACATGCGCATGTTTTCTGCTGGCTGAATGACCAAGGCACGGAGTCTTAATACACGATGCCAGAGGTCGACATTGCGCTGGCAGCCCTCGAGACGCGTCTCCCACGTCTTGCGCATAGTCGCACGCTTCTTCTCGTCGCATTGTTTGTATACAATGAGTTCCTCCAGCTCGGCAAGCATTTGAACGCGGACCACAACAGGATAGGCTCTGTTGTACGATTCACTGACGAGAGCACTAAGCTCGGTATCCAAACCTTCACGGGCTTGCTGGATGTTGTTGATGGCCTCTCTGAACTGGTTCCTGTGCAAAGCCAAGATGGCGCCGAAGAAGGAACGGTCTGGCGAATTCCGCTTCAATGAAGACAGGTAGTTATCCATCGAATCCCATTTACCAAGACCCCAGGCGGCTGCAGTTGCCAACGGCGCGATCATGCGCTGCACCTCGGGAGCCGAATTTTGCCAGGTATTCCCTGTGAGAGTGGCGAGAGCATCCCACTCACCGAGGGCGTGAAGGCATCGCATCTTGCCCATGACAATGTCAATAGGGACAGCTTGCTCTGGAGGTACTTCTGATTCTCGTTTGTTGTAGAAGGCCAGAGCCTCTTCCCAACGTTCCAGCTTTTCGAACCAGGTTTCACGTAGCTGAATGCCTTCCTTATAGAGTTGAGCTTTTCGCAGAATACCAATGGCAGCGTCCGATTGCTGTAATTGATTATTGATCACAATCAATGCCTCGACGGCCCCACTGCTTTGATCTTGTAGGAACTCGAGTTCCTTGTAATGAAGAGCCTTGGCGTAGGCGTGGCAACGCGCAGCCTCGCGGCCCAGTACTCGAATGTCGATCGGCAACGCTTTGTCATCGTGCTCCATGAACTCGGCGAGGTTTAGAAGGAGGCCGAGCAAGTCTGGCGGGACATTCTCAGACTTGATTGCACTTTCGATATTTTGAATGAGTTCTTCCTGGAATTGTTCAAACAGCTCGCTCCAGCAAGAAACAAAAGCAGAGTTGAAAAGTTCCCGCGCAAGGGGCAGGTAGACGCTTGCCAAACTCGCGCAAGCACGTAGAGCATGGTTAGGGGACTCTGTTAATAAAGTTGTGCTGAACCTTCGCAACCACTCCTGCCAATCTTCCTTTGTCGATTTGCCCTTGGTGTCCCAGGCAGCTTTGAGATGTATAGCGTTCATCTCTAGTTTCTTTGTGCCTAGGTCCGCAAAGGCCGGTTCAATGCCGCGATCAAAGTAGCGTGTTTCGGTATTAAGATCCTGCGGGAGCGCCTCGCCCTTCTGAAGCTTGCTCACTAGCAGCTCGTAGTTGGCATGCTGGATTTGTCGCAGATTGATCACCTTGTTCACGGTCCCCATAAAATTGATGTAGTCCTTCCCAAGCTGTTGAACAAGGGCACACATTGTGTCCATTGCGGCATTTCGCAGTGCCGGTTCGCCAGTGTCAAGCACTCGCGTGAGGGGGTGGATAATCTTGGCAGCATAATCATTGAGATTGACCTGCTTGGAGATTTTTCCAATGGACTCGATCGCCTGTTTTCTTAGGAATGGGGGCTGTGTGGCCTTCTCAAAAGTACGCACGATGACGGGAATAATTAGATGCATGTATTCCTCGGCGCTGGCCCCGAACACAAGAAATGCATGCAGAACTCTCTCAGAGGGAGCACGTTTTGCACTGTTGTCCTTCTCAAGTACGCCAAGCATCATAGGCAATAGGCCCGCCAAGTAAGTTTTGAATTCGCCCTCCAGAGAGCGAGAAATGGCTTCGATGAGCGATAAGATGGTAGTCTGCAGCGACGATGACTTGTTCCAGTATTCTTGCAGAATGTCAATAATACCGGGGAGGTAATTTCTGATATGCTGTCTCACAATACTGACCAGCGTCGCCAGCTGGTTGAAGTAGGACTCCAATCTTGTTGACGGGGATGATCGAATGACCTGGAGGAAGGCAGGAATGATGCGATCTAAGAATGAGACGCACTCTAGGCCAAGGGTCCTGAAAATATTCATGATTGCTTCAATGACAGCAGCATGATGTTGAGCAAGGGAATGGTCCTTCAGAATTTGGAGTAGGGCATTGATGACAACAGTTGGAAAGTACTCCTTATTCGAAGGGGTCAAGCCGCTCATCATGAGTGAAATATCAGTTATAGGACCTAGTTCTGCCCGAGATTGGGTGTCAAGGGGCTTCTCTTCGGCCTGCTGGCATTTATAAGGGTCGAGGGCACCCAGAATGCCCATCAGCTTGATAGTTTCTTGTCGAATGGACCCACGCTGGTCCTCGGTGCGAATAATGCTCTGCAGGTTTTCCAGCAGCTGCGGGTACTCGATGTACGGTCGAATAACGTAGCCCGAGTTGCTGGCTAGTTGGCCAAGTGTGTGGAGGGCAGCCTCTCGCTTGATGTTTGAGCTCTGGTCTTGAAGAGCTTCGATGATAAGAGGCATCAGGCGGTCTTTGTATGGAAGCATATCCTCACCACCTACTATCGCAAGCTCGCCGATGGCTTTAAGTATTGTGGCCGCCACAGAAGGATTTGGATCGCTGGCTTTCGGGAGAAGCACCGAAATCATGGGCTCGACGTACGGTTTGATAAGCGACTGTGCATTCTGGACGAGCAGGCTGAGCAGCTTGGCGCTTTCCTCCTTACTACGGGCAACATCCGAGAATTCAAGCTCCGTAAGCATCTGAACAAGGGTCTTGCGGAGAGACGGAATGACGTATGCCGGATTGTATCTGGCCAGTCGGCCAATAATCGAGACTGCAACTTCTCTAATGACAAACGCTTCGTCATTGAGGGCGAAAAAGAGAATACGGATGTTTTCGGCTTTGGCAAGGTGGCGATCGAATCGCTCATCCAGAGCCGCGAGCACAGTGCGTCGAATATTAGGCTCGGGATCAGAGATACCCACGGTGAGAAGCTTTTCTATTACATCACCGACCACTTGGAG
This sequence comes from Akanthomyces dipterigenus, assembly GCA_030783385.1. Taxonomy (NCBI): domain Eukaryota; kingdom Fungi; phylum Ascomycota; class Sordariomycetes; order Hypocreales; family Cordycipitaceae; genus Akanthomyces; species Akanthomyces dipterigenus. Next base: position 25,858 of record JARJRE010000193.1, on the reverse strand, counting down.
GGCATGATAGCTTGTTTGGTTGACAATTGGATCACGAACATAAAGCTGACAGCAAGTGAGAGCGGCAGCTTCCCTGATATCCGGATCTTCGTCTTCAACATACTTGATCGCCACGTCGCGGACAAACTCGTTTAGTATATGCCCAGCAAAATCGAAGCTCCCTAGTGTGTTTAGCGCCAACTTGACTTCGGCGCGACGATGTTCGTATGCCTGGGGATCCTTGCCATCTTTGGCAATGACAGGAACGGAAGAGAGCGTGTTGGGCTGCGGAGCGCCAAGTTGCTTGAACGGCTCGCCACAAAGGACTACACTGAGCATATCCAACAGACGCTCTTGAATCGTCGGCTTGACCGGAGGAATATAAAATGCCATATCGACAAGAGCTTGTGTGAGCTTCGGCGTGAGCTCGCAAGCAAAAATAGGGTCAAGTAGCGCTTCCATGTATTTGCTCAGAGTCTGACCAACCGCCACGGCGAGGCGGCTGATGCAGTCAAATACAGGGTCCACGGATCCTCTCTTGCGCGACTGCGCACTGAGTCCTTCTCTGACGTAAATGAGCACACCATCAAGATACGGAGCGATGGCACTTTTGACAGAGTTGGCAATGTTACCAATGGCGAGAAAAGCATCATTGCGTTCCTTATCCTTCTTAAGCATGCCCGAGAGGTAGACCATGAACTTGTGCAGCCACGACTGGGCAAAATCAGCTGGAGAGTAGCTAGCCAAATCAGGGATGAGGAGCACAACTGTATTTCTGATTGTGGGCTCGCGATGGTCCTTGTGTCGGAAGACAATGTCGCATGCTTCCTGATAGTGCTCCTGCATGAACATGCCACCTTGTTCGAGGAGCTCCTTGAGCACCAGTAATGACGCATGTGTATACTCTACAGTATTCACTTTGAGTCCATGCCTGGCTTCGTTGTAGATCTTCCCCATCCATAGCTGTTTCAGTTCCTGGTCTCGATCGCGGATGATTCGGAAACAAGCGCTGACGGTTTCGGCAGATGCTTCTCGAATCTGCTGCCTGGTGTCTCGCAGGCCTTCCCAGATCAGTTCAAAGATCGTTTGGATATATTGGTACATTAATGTCGGAGCGTTGACGGCCAACTCCCGCAGCACCAGCACCGCACTGTAGCGCCGCTCTTCGACTCGGTCGTTCTGTAGCCATTCGAGCGCCGTATTTACTTCAGAGTCGACAAGTTCCGAGATGAGCGATCCACCAGGACGGCATAGTTTACCGAGGGCGACAGCGGCTGGTCGCATAGGGTTCATATCTTTGCCTCGCAGTAGTGTCTTCAGGTTTTGTGTAAATCGCGTATATTTGAGTGCGACATCGACGCCGTCAAAGTCGACGAGCGCATCTAGCGCATAGATGCCGCCTAGTCTTTCAGCGGAGTCGCCACCGTGTGTAATGAGTTGCGTGATCTTGTTGTTGACAGTATTGTAAAAGGACAGAAACTGTTCTGGATTGAGATCTGCGCAAAGCTCGTTAGTTGATGCTGCAGTCTACGTTCGCTCTATAACTTACCTCGGTGGCATATGGTGACAAGATCCTTCAGCTGTAATGCAGCCCTTCGTCGTACATCGTCACTGACTCTATTGTTGAGCAGTCAGTAGCTTGGCCGCGCCGGACACTGTCGCAGCTCGCATACCTGGACTTAAGCTGACGGCTGATGTGGTCGAGCCGCTCTAATGCGGCGGGTTGCTGCTGCGTCATGGCGACGACTGCTCACAGCTCTGAAGCTGCAGCATATGCGATCTTGCAGGATTCAAGAGTCGCTGTCGCGTCGCAAGGAGTCGCACAAGAAAAAGAGTCGCCTGGTGGCTGGGGTGAGGGAAGCGTTGCGGGCGTGCCGGCGGAGGTAGCAAGAAGTTGTCTGAATAGCGCCGTAGAAGATGCACCGTACTTCCACCGCAACCACGTTACTCGCACATAACCATATGCGCAGTGAGTAGAGGTGCGTGGCAGAAGATGGATGCCGAGACCTGGACCTTGCTCGGCGAGCTTCCTGGAGCACGCACCAGGGAACTGATCCATGAACAGTGCGTGACTGTACTTGGCACTGTTTTGTGCCAGCACGAAAGGTGAGAAATCACGCGTAGACAAGGCTTCACACTGTGCATCGCCTGACCCCACCCATCCCAGCTGCCTGCGCCCGCTAGCGCAACGAAGTGCCATCACCTGCTCAAATATTACCATTTTTGAACGGTATTCTTTATCATCAGCGAATCAATTAGCATGGGTAACGACGGCGGCTCCATCCCCAAGCGTCGAGAGCTTGTCAAAAATGCGGCACGAATGCCGACAGTTTCCGAGCTCAAGGCGACTATACTTGAATCCCTTAGCCATGCTTGGTCGCATTGTGCGCTCAGTGATGCGCCGCTCGACATGGATACCGCAGTGTCGGACGCCGCTGGTCGACTTTACAACTACGAGTCCGTCCTGAGGTGCCTGATGCCTTCCGAAGAGTCTGCAGACTCGGATGCATCATCGACAACCATTCGATCTCTTCGCGACATTGTGAAGCTCAAGTTCCTGAACCGCGGTGGCAGGTGGATTTGCCCAGTCTCGGTCAAGGAAATTGGTCCGGCCACCCGATCAGTATACATCGTACCCTGTGGCCATGCATTCGCCGAAGTTGCCATTACCGAAATCAACGAAAACTTCTGTCCCGAATGCAGTGAGCCTTTCGAGCGAGAAAACGTCATCGCCATCCTACCATCGAACGAAAAAGACATCGAGCGCCTTGTGGAGAGAATGGAGGGCCTCAAATCGAAGGGTCTGTGTCACTCCTTAAAAAAGGACAAGTCTGAAAAAAGAAAAAGGCGCAGAGGAGACGATGTTCTGCGAGACAATGGAGACAACGGAGACAAGGGCGAGGAGGACAGAACTACAAATGGGAAGAAGAAGGCGAAAAAGGACGACGCCAGGATAAGCGGCATCAACAATCCCATGGCTGCTAGCCTCACTGCACGTGTTCTAGCAGAACAGGACGAGAAAAATAAGCTGCGGCACCTGGTCAGGACTGCCTCGACAAAGCGTTAGTAATGGGAGAAGTGCAGATGTGTTGCAAAAAGGACAGAGATACCCAGAGGACGACAGAGTCCCCTTCGTTACATGAGTTTCGCGCCAGAAGACGATATATTTATCGCTGTATTTCTTTGCTTTCATTCTGTGTCAAAGAAAAGGGATGAACTCTTTTCTCACGTCCCACTGATCCGCTACATTCTGCGGCTCTCGGAATACCGTCACCGAAACACCATTTTTTCCTCGAGGCCCAATCACAACGTTTTTAATACGTGAGCTCTCAGCCACGCCATACGGAGACTGTAGCTGAGCAAGATTGGCTTGCACGTTCAAGACTTTGGCTAGACTCCCGTCATCGTGAGCAGCACCAACGCCCACCTCGTGGTAAGGTATCGTGTTGAAATTCAATAGCTCATCCAGCTGGCTCTCCGCTTCAAATTGGTCAAGAGAAAGTGTGGGTGGCTGGTGAAGTGGTACATGCCAATTGCTCCTGTTGGAATCCCTGCTTGAGGTCTCTGAATGCGGTGTGCTGTACGAATCTGGTCTCAAGTCCATAGTGCTTTCATCGGCAGCTACCATGGATCTATCAATGCCCTCCTCGATTTCAATCGTTCGAAGCGATATTGCAATGGCCTCGCTGGAGTGCCAAAGATTTTCACGACGGTTCCTCAGTTCGTCCTTCATCAGTAGCTTGACGGCGGCACGGCGCAGCGACGGGTGCCGGCATTTCTGCGCTGTCCAATATACTGGTGCGATCAACTCTGTCTCAAAGCTGAATGAGTGTAGCGGTGGTCCTCGTTGCGCACCCGAGATGATTGCCGAGGCAAGTGACACGATAGTGCCAAATGCAGTGATGTGACCATCGTAGGCCAGTTCGTCTTGGCTCAGCGATGTGGAGACCCAGACGGTAGCCGTGTTGTAGTAAATCAGTAACAAGTTCTGAGTACAAATGTTTGCCTGTGTCATTTTTAAGCCGCTGTTGAGGATAATGAACAGTGTATGCCAATGTCTTAAACGGGATAGCAAGTCCTGCTGCGCAGAGGCAAGATGTTGCAGACCGTCTGAATCTAGCTCTCCCGTGTATATTTTCGGTCTGACAGCGGTGCTAAATCGCAGAGCTTTATCCAGTAAGTGGTAGAGCAAGGTTCTAGCCTCGGCTATGCTTTCGAAACTTGAAGGCGGCGTCATGGAGGGCCGCAAATGCTCTGGCACCCCTGGCGGGCTACCACCGTACAGAAACGCCGCTAGACCGAGTCTCGTGTACATAGGAACCAAGTCTCGCTTGACCATTTCAACGGTAGGCGAAGAATCATTGACGAGGGAGCCCAGCAGCTTCCGGCCTTCCATGATGTGCATCCGTGCCGCCTGTTCATTGTCAAGGAGAAATTCTAGGCACGTGTAGAGAACACAAGCTAATAGTGGGATAGTCGGCCCATCACTAGGATTCCATTGTCTCAGTGCTGATATCGACTTTCCATATTCTGAATAGGTGAATGATGGTCCAACGGAGTTCATGTCCTCTTTGCGGGTGCTGAGATGTTCATGAAGGCTGCTCATTGCTAGGACGGCGTGCCGCACGATCGGCTCCGTGACACTCAGTCGCATCACCAAGCCACCCCAAAATTTCGAGTCCATTATGTTGCTGAGAACGGGCGCTGACTGACTGCGATAGTAGTCAAATGCGCGGCACCCCTCGGCAGTTTCAAACTCCATGCCTGGACTCAGCCGAACCAGGCTCATGGCATTGGGTGGTGACGAACGGCCAACATATCCCTCGCATTTGCGACCCGTTCCAACGCATCGCAGGCATGATGGCTTAGCCTCGTCGCATTTCACTTTACGGGTTCTGAGCTGTGGTCAGAAGGAAAGCCATCGACAGGGGTTGGCTGATTAACTTACTTGCATGTGATGCATCCTGTGCGAACCTTTTTATTGCCTTTGCGACCAGACGTTTTTGATGCAATCGGGGCTGAATTTAGACTCATACTTGGAGAACGCTTTCAAAGTTGCTTATGAATGAGCTGAGTCTTGTTCTCGGAGGTATTACTTGACACTGAAATCAACTGTGGCGAAATGAAGTGCTGACGGCTGAAGCCACAAATAGTTAGGCGACCCACGCCGTGATACACATACTTCAGGCCAGATACCCTGCTTGGACGCTGGAACGCGCAATCACCCAGCCACAATGCTAACCACCAAATCCGGGAGGACCGCTCTGTGCTGGTTTCGAAGGATCACTTACACCCCGGCTACTTCTAGTCCTGTGATGGTATACATAGGTTATTTGCTGCTAGAAAAGGCACATATTGGGCTCGATTGCGTGTAGCGACTGTCGGCTTTCGCCCTGCTTGACAAAGAACGACAACAGACGCCGGTGGCTGGACCACTGAAGAAATGCTTTTGTCAAAGTACAACGTTAAACAGGAAAAACAGACGATATCGGCAACAGAAGAGGTAATCAGAGAGATGAGAAAGGACGAAAAGCACCAGATCAATGAGAGCAATAGATAGATCAATAAAAAAGTAGAAAAGACCAAGTCAACACTTCTTACGGGAGTACCTTGTAGAACTCTTGTGGATGCCTAGTGAAGAGCGCCAACGGTCTCCCCGGATAAGCTTTTTCTGGAGCTTGTGTTGGGGTTGCCAAGATGCACGTATACTGGGATTATTTCAGCGGATCTCTTTTGTCGCCCCCATTTGTTCAGTCAGTAATGGACAATCTCGAAAACCAAGCATGGGAGTATCTACGACATATTCGGATCTGCAGAGGTGCCTGACAGCTGCCTGGTGTGCCTGGTGACGACAGCCTTGTTCATGGAGCGGCGGCCATCACGAGCGAATCACAGCCACGCTGCGGCGTAGCCGACAACTGTTCACAGGGCGTACATAGTGGAAGGAATCTCTGTCTGGGGTCTTTGTCAGCCCTCTGGTTTCACCGGACAATTTCAAGCCATACATATATCTGCCAGCTTCTTAAACACCAGCAAACAGCTGCTACCAGGTCCTACCGGGTGACATTTTGGTCAACCACAAGTTTCCGACCGGAGCATAGCGCGTTTTCACTCGCAGCTTTTACCACCACCCAACAATCGTACCTAGGTGAAACCATGGAAGATTGCCATTGCCACGGAGATTCTGGCCCTGTGCCTCGAGCCACAGAGTCCCTCAAGCCAGAGCCTCCATTTCGAAAGCGTTTCCCAGAGACATTTCGCCTGAATCCAAGCTCGATGCGCCGCCACTCGCGGACCCAGTCCATCTGCAGCAGTGTATCTTCCGCCCATTTCTTTGACTCAGACACGGCATGTTCTGCGTCTTCCGTCGCGAGTCCAATCAGTACGGTATACGAGAGCGAGGTTGAGGACTTTATCCGCCCCTCTTTCCTGGACCGGCCGAGCTCCAGGGTCGCCGAAAGGCGCCGCCAGCATTTTGCGTCATTCGACTCTGGATACACATGGGTTGGCGACAGAGAAGAAGAAGACAGGCTCAACCAAGACAAACTCGAGATTAGCATGAAAGCTCTCTTCGCGGACTCATCATCACCAAAGGTACTTCTGGGCGGAAACGATGACAACGAAGACAACCACAAGAGGTGAGCCTGGCGACTTGCTTCCGATGACGTTATCGCTAACACATCTCCAGTCTGGCCACTGCTCAACACCTAAGCGACGATGACGCTCCAATGTCCGAGAAACCGGACAGTGAAATTAGTGAGGAAGCCGATGATGACAGTCCTCAAACATTGATCTGTGATGCAAGCTCTGTCGTCACTGACGAGGCGCCTGGGAGTGACGCCGATACGCTGCTTACTTACACCCTGCAACTGGTCTACGGCATTGAGGCACCGGAGCAGGAATCCCAGCTCGGCAATCTGCGACGGCTGTCTGCAAGATACATTCGATTGCTGGGTGACGCAATTTGGCAATCACCCACCGTTGACGGGGAGCAGCTGAGTTCACACGGCAATTCGTATCCCAGTAATACATCCTCGCCCACACACGGCGGCCGCCGTGGGTCGCAGTCTGGGTCATCTCAGTCAAGTTCCAAACGCAAACAGGAAGACGAATCTGGCGAAGGTGGCCAGGAGAATGGGCGGGGATCAGGGTTCTTGCCCGTGAAGAAGGCCAAGCACGCCATTCGAGACGACGGCAACCTGCGACTTGGCTGCCCTTTTCGAAAGCGAAACCCCCAGCGTTTTAACGTGCGCGACCACCACAGTTGCGCCATGACATATTTCCCAAAATTTGCAGAATTGAGGTAGGCGCGTCCCCTGGGGTGAGAAGATAACAGGCGAAGTATTGACAAGTTTCGCAGACAGCACATTGTCAAGCAGCACAAACGCGATGATCCCTCGGCATTCGTATGCGACAGATGCAATCGCGACTTTTGTTCGCGAAAAGAGCTGCGCGAGCATCAGCGACAGCCAAAAGAGTTTATGTGTGATTTAGCAGATCACGATCCAGAGTCTGGAATAGACGGCCCAACGTGCAACAAATTACTTAGTCGCAAGCGCGCAAGCAGCGCCTCGCCGATGATCCAGTGGAAAGAAATATGGAATCTGTTATTTCCAGATGACGATGATTATGTCATCCAGACATTCAGTGAGTTCTTGCATAAGAACTCGAGGCAGTCCTATGCTAATCATCGCTAGGTTTTACTCCCATCATTGAGCATTTCGAGCTGGCGGCACAGTTTTCTGCATCGCTTGACCACTTGCGGGCGTCATTGCAAGACAAGATATCCAACCAGGCGACTCTGGACACCATATGGACCAAATTCCAGCAGTGCTTCGCAGAAAGTGTGGACCAGTGCCTCACCACGGCCCAGGGACTGCCCTACGTAAACCGTAGCAACAAGAAGGGCGAGATGAGCAAAACCTGTCACCAAGCATCCCGAAGCAGCCAGCGCATGCCAAACATTCAACCGCGTCCCGATTCCGGCATCGTGCTGGAGGATGGCTCCGATGAGAGCGGCAGCGTCACAAGCAGCGGGGTGCGCTACAACGACAGCAACGCTGTTCTACACATGCTCAACGGCACTGACCGGCACGGCTTTGTATTTGGCGAAAGCTCTAGCACACCTGCGCTGTCGCTGCAAACACCTGCATCTGTATTTGACACGGATATGCTCCCTTCTTCTGGGCAGTTGATCCCTCGCGGGCAGGCCATGACATCAAACCCTCAAGCAGACTTTACGCGGCTCTGGACAGACGAGATGGTGTACAACATGACGAGCGTTGGGGGTGTCAAACCCAGCGCAACACCTCATAGGAACTGGGAGGATACACCACCACACATGACATTTTACGAATCAACGACACCAAATTTATTTTAGAATCGCGACGGGAGGTTTACTACTCTGTAGCCGATAAAACATAGAGCATATCAACCAAAACATATACAACGCCGTGTGCATAACTGAAGCTTGGAACTTGGAATAAACCGCTGGTCGTGAAATGTCAATTACTGATACCATTCTTCTACCCACGCATGGTTCTGTTGCTATGGATGGCCGCCTCGCGGCTCCGCAGGTGGCACCGCAGAGTTTGGCCGGGTATCCCGCCTCACATCATACATCATTTCGACCCTCACGCCGTTTCCATCCTTAAATAGCCTTTCCGGGCTGTCTCCCCTCGATTGCACTCTCTCAACTGTCGTCTTAGTCTTGATGGAGAGGTGTGCCATAGCGCGCAGCTCCGCAAGCTCAGAATCGTTGCTGTCTGTCTCGTCGCCGTCCGAGGTGAGCCGCGCGCTGCCCTTGCGGGAGCTGCGCGTACTTTGCTGCTGCTGTGACGGCACCGCGCTTTTGATGCTGCCCGCAGCGTTGCGGAACCAGGTGAGCACAGTGTGCAGCGTTGGGATACTACCACACACAATCATGAGGAACAGCTCGCCGGTAACCCAGACAAAAATATCGTACGTCGCCCACGTCTGGTCGGTGCGGTTGGCGAGCTCGGCAAGGTACTGAGTTTTGATGCCGGAACAGATCGAGGTGAGAATATTAAGGCCAAAGACAATGGTAAGCTGCACCTTTTCGGTCGTCGTGTTGTTGAGCTGCCAGAAGATGGTGGCCGGAATGATGGCAAGACTAGCATCGGTGAATGTGTTGAACGCTGCAACCGTTAGAGACGACCTATCTTGCCTGCAGAAAAGGGACTTTTGACTTACCCCCAGTGAAGGTTCCAAACGAGGACATGACATGAGGGTCGATGCATCTGCCGGCGACCCGCTGATCCCAGAGCGCTTTGGCCGGGCTACATTGCGCAAACGTCAACGTGGAACAGGCAATGGCAACGAGACTGGCTAGAGTCACCGGCACAATCCACAAAAATATGCGTTGCCATCGCAGCTCAGTCAGTTGAATGATGGCGAGCAATAATGCCGCCACGGAGATTTTGCCCGCCGCGACGCCCAAGATGCCAAACACCTGGCTGAGCCAGTTAAGAAACAGCACGTTGGCGACATTGTCGGGCCCCGTCTTGGCGACATCTTGAATATGCATCGATCCTCCCTTTTGCGCGTACAGAGTGAGCACGATGCTCCAACCCATGAAACAAAGCTGCGCAGTGACAGAGCATGTTATTAGCACTTGTAGAGAGAGCCACATCTGGGGTGACGGGATTAACACGGGCATACCATGGCAAATATCATAAAAATATCGTCCCATCCGAACATGCGGTTGCGACTGCGGACGATGACGCGGAGCATGGCCGTGATGCCAGCCAACGCAGTCAGCGACCACAGGACGCTGATGAGGATGGGGCCGCGGTCAGGGGCATCATCGCCCCTAGCATCGACGACGCCCATAGGGGAACCGTTCGGCACTCGAACACAGAGGCAGCGTATTCAAGTGCAAGACGGAGACGCGATGGACCAGTCCGTATCCTGTTGGTGATAGTATCATCGTCCTGGACGGGCGGGAAAGTATTCGGCCTACTAGGTCGGGTAAATGTAGGCGGAAAAGCACAACGCCTTGTTTAATATTTCGCTACAGAGAAGAGGGGGCTAAGAAGACAGGAAAGTCAGACTTGCGCTCTAGTGATCTCCATAACGGTGCCTTGAAACTAATTTCTTGGCCCACTGAAGATGGCACTTTTTTGCTTTTCCGCCCATCCCTTGTTAGCTTCTTGGAATGTGGAGGACGAGCTGTTCCGAGAGAGTGAGTACGAGCAAAAGAGGGGAAAAAGAACTGGCTGTGCAAGGTTCCATGTAAACACCTGGGTCGGTCTGCTCCCTGGTGCCTGTTTTGACTCGGTTCATCGTGCCAGGCTGTGCCAACAACTGTCCTCAGCACTCAACAGCGGGAGTATCAGTAAGTCCCGATACACTCCACAGCGGGAGGCAGCCTGTTCAATCCGAAGCCAGTAAGCATGTGGCATTTAGGCCTCTTGCTCATTGTGGGCGTTCATTGTGTAGCAAGCAAGCACCCTAGGCCAGATATGCATTAGGGAGTGTTGAGCTGTCGTCTCGATAAAGGCATGGATGCCGTTCGCCTTGCACCTTATTCAACTCGACATGGTGCTTTTCTGGAGCCTCGAAACATGCGCAAGGGCAAGCATCATCCTTTTTGAATACCAGTTTGCGGTCTTCGGATGCATTTGCCATCTTCCATTTTTAGGGCGGCAACTCGGCGAAAACCAGGATCGTAGCGCATACTGGTAAGAAGACAAAGAGCAAGCCATGCAGTTTTGCTTTCTTTGCACTTGCGCCAATCCCGGATTTGCTTCTGTCAAGCAGTCTCGAGTGGCACGACAAGCAATGGGGCAGAGTCTTTGGTGCAGCCCACATCCAGCAGCCTGCTTGGACTGGCTAGGGATATCTTCCCGTCCCGCCCGGCGCTATCAGCCGTCTACACCGGACGAGTCGCTCATGGGGTGCCAAAGCAGAGGCGCTTTTCTAAAACTAGTTTGCTAGCGTAGTTGCGTGGTGCCAGCGGCGGCCCAGCGGCGTCCTACTAGGTCTGTACGTGCGTCCGTAGCAATCAAAAAGACATTTGGCGTACCAACAACTAGAACCCCGCTAATAAAGCTGATGACGGCGTCGACAAGCTCGGGGGCTAAGATTCAGCACATGATCGGGGCTCTGAGACATTGTTTCGGGTGGTCGATGGTCTTCCTGTGCTGACGACTACTAGAACTAAGAAGACAGCATGTCTCACACTATCAGGATGCATCGCGATAACTGTGCGTTGCAGCAGCCCCATCGCCGCCCTTCATCCCAGTTTCTCATTTAATGTCAGTCTCCATCTAGGACAGATTGTGAGGCCAAACAAGCGCTCATGCGGGCTGTTGATCTGGTCATTTTGCTGCACAACAGCGCTTGGCAGGGCACGCAAGGACACTCATAGTTTTTCCAGAAACTAGGCTAATTGTAAGTCATAACGGCATGTGGTTGGCCGTAGGGCCTTGTGCCCCTCATCGTCGACATGCCCCTCGCTCATCCCTGACGCCCGCGCACGCCGCCGTGGCCGCTTCGAGTTACAGTGCTCCGAGGTTGAAGTGGATGAATTCCTGTCCACTGCGACGAACTAGTGCTGCGTGAATTTTGAACAAAAAAGAAACAAGACGCGGAGACAAGAGACAACCTTATTTTTTTTTGATCGGCCATCACTCTCAACAAGGATCACGCCAGAGAAAAAGCAACGTGAACCCGGCGCTTCTAGGATTCAAGCAAGCCTGCACAGGCCAATCCTCGATTTATTCCCCGGTTCTTCTAGACAACGCAATGGACCCTTCCCAGGCATCCACCCCCAACGTTGACGGTCTCATCGCGCAGCTACAGGCCATCGTAGCCGACCCCAAGGGCTCTACCGTCGCGTTTGCCATTGACGACGCCAAGCGGCAGCAATTGAAGCAATTGACGCGCGCTGCCTCTTTTGCCTTAGAGGAGCCCTTTGAGACGGTCCAGCGTCTTGTATATTCTGTAAGCCTCATACACCCCTGCTTGGCCCAATGTAGTGCGGAAAAACGGGCTGCGGCTTTGTCACACTGCATATGTCGTACAACATGACATCTGACTCGACGTTTAATTTCTCCCCTCAGCCTCTCCCGCTCATCACGACCCGCATCGCATTAGAACACAAGCTCTTTGCTACGCTAGCAGGCGCCAGCGGCAGACCCGTCCCATTTGATGCGCTCCGCGAGGCGACCGGCCTGCCGTCCGCCGTGCTCGAGTCAGTGGTGGACTATCTCGGTACACAGGGCATGCTCAGTGAGCCAGAACGCGGGCAGTATGTGCCGACGGGGCTGACACAGCTCATGATGGCGCCGTTGTTCCAAGATGCCATTACTCATTTGTATGTGCCTTTCCCACTCAACAATGTGCGCCGGCTCCAGCAGCAGGCGCCTGTCCACAGAGCAAGCCCCATTCTCTCAACCCAGTCTGGCCCTTTTCTGTCCATTGGTTTTCTCGAGCAGAAAAGTCCTTTGTCTCTCTTTTTCCCGATACTTGACCACTTACATCATGCTAGCCACGACAACTGTCTCCCCGCCTTCGGCGCTCTCAACACCGTCCTCTCCGACTCTACCCAGACGCTCAACGCCTTCAAAGTCGGACAGCGCTCCTCCGACGACTTTTACACATGGCTTGAGACGCATCCCATACAACAAGGAGCGTTTCACCGCTTCATGGAGGCGCAATTCGCCAGCCTGCCAACCTGGCTCGATGCCGTCGACTTTGGTTCCGAGCTGAGCGCAGGCCTCTCTTTGCCCGAGCAAGTAGCTTTCGTGGATGTTGGTGGTGGCAACGGTCAGCAGATTGCTGCCCTCAAGGCAAAAATCCCAGACATCCAAGGCAGACTAGTCCTGCAGGATCGGCCAGCGGTGCTAGAAAAGGCGCTCGAGGTGGAGGGCATGGAAAAGATGAGTTATGACTACCTAACGGAACAGTCTGTTAAAGGTACGTGTGTCCTTTTCTGTCTAACGCTTTCCCCCGCCCTTCTCTGCGATACGTTTCTTACCTACATCCTTTTGTTGTTTCCTGTTCTTACTCAAATATCTACAGACGCACGCGTGTATTACTTTCGCCAGATCATGCACAACAACGACGACACGACCTGCATTCGCATCCTCCAATCCCAGATCCCCGCTATGGGCGAGTCCAGCGTCATCATCATTGACGACAAGTGTCTGTCTGACGAGAAACCGCCTCAGGACAGCCCCGGGGTCGAGTACACGGCCGGACTGAGTATCGCTATGGAGGTCATGTTCAACGCGCAGGAACGGCGTGAGGCGCACTGGCGGGCCCTATTCCATCAGGCCGGGCTAGTCATTAAGGACATCCGCAAGTTCACCAAGTTTGAAGACTCTGTCATTATCGCGGCCAAGCAGTAAAGGTTGGGACGCGAGTGGGGGCAAAAATGGGGTTGTGAAAGGCTCAGAAGCCGTCGCATATATTTGCAAGTTGATGCTTATTCAAAAGGGGTGTCATTTCTACAGTCCCAGGCCACGCGCGCCCCTTGTCCATCTGTACAGCGACAGCGCCCTGCGCCGCGCCCGATGCTCCTCGAGATTCGTCGTGCCCGCTCCACGGACCGCGTACAGCGTTGAACGCACCACCCGCCGAAAATTTTTCTATCGAAAGTCAGCTGTTATTTATGTCGTCCAGAAAATGGAAGAGCCGTACCTGAAATTCCGTACTAAGCGTAACGACGCAGACCTCATGCGCTCGTATGATGTTCTCACAGGCCTGCTCTACCGACTCATTCGGCCCAAGCTGCGGCATGCGATCCGCAAACAGCAGGAGGATGAAGCTCCCTTGCAGCAGATAAATGCCAAAGAGATACGACATAAACGTCAGCTCGGGGTCAATGGTTAGGATTGTCGACACAGATTGCGACGCGGAAATGGCGTGCGACGCACACTCTGTAAACCGCTTCGAGGTGATCCAGTCATCGCCGTCGTCAAGCATCGAAATGGCATCCCATTTGCCATGAAGTAGAACGTGTAAGACATGCAAAATATGTGTACTGTACGCCTTGACCAGGCGAATGCGGGAATGGTTGCTATCTATAGGGGGCAGCCCACCATTCATGCCTATGGCTATATCGTTGAGGCTGCGCAAAGGCGCATCCCCGCCAAGGCCGTCTAAACTTAGCTCAAAATCAGCGAGGAGCTTTGAAATGACCATGACGGAATGTATATCGTCGAGGCCGCCAAGGCGTGGATGGTGTCGTCTGTGGTGTAATTCGATGATGTCGCCGAGAATGGCCATGAGTGGCAAGAACGACTCAAAGAAGCCTGTGCCTGAGGCTAACGTGGGCGGCCCGGCATGGCGCACCGGGAGCTCACTGAGGGGTATGGAGTCGAGGTTCTCCCATACATACTCGGGTAAGGGTGCTTCGATCTGTGAGCAATGAGGCCGCCGTGGTGAACAATGTCTACTTACTATAAACTTCGCAGTATGAGTCCGGAATACTGAGTATAGTGTTGAAAGATAGGGACAGATGTCTGTCCAGACTATACAGAAGCCAAAATACGCGTCGACGTTCTTCTCTCCTCTCGACAGATTGAAGAGTCAGCGGGTCCTGTTCGCGACGGCATGCGCACAGTGGGTTAGCGCATGGTGAAAGCGGTCCAGGACATCTTTCATCCTCTCTGTTCATTTTGAGGGAGAAAGCCAGCCTTGTTGCTTTTGACCACCACTTGTGGCTATCTGATTTGAAGTCGCCGCCAGAAACGGCAATGGACAAGAGTATATAGGTCAAGACATCGTCAACGATGCCCGCGGGTTCATTAGCAGACGTCAGCGTCGGCACTGGGCTCGTTGCTGCCATGCCGAGATGCGTATCCTCATGCTCAGCGCGCAGACCACCATGGATACGCCGCCATCGATCTGGATCACGCGCAGATACCAAAGACGTCGCCAATTCATATAACTCGTTGACAATCTTCGCTCGGGTTCCAGGTACATGAAGAATCATGACGTCTGCTGTTTGAGCGACACACCATAATATTGTAGCCAGCAATGCTGGGGTAGTTTGCCGAGGGTGAGTCGGGTGCAGTATCGATCTTTTGCGAAAAATCCGAGTGAGAATGTATGGAGATGCTCCACGAAACAGCGAGCTGCCGGGATCGGTGAGAAAAATCTCGAGGAGATCACAGGCGACAGAGGCCGGTATGATCTTGCGAGTGTACGGGAGAACGGGGTGAAGGAACTTGTAGCCGCATTCTTCCGTCGGGGGTTTGGTGACGTAGTCGGAATTGTGCGTTTCAGCGATGCTAACGCCCCCGAAAGATTCTCGGTGGCGGTGGCGGCTACTAGTGGATGGTCTCGGTATGTATCTTTGGTAGCTGGTGCCATGACCGTTCGTTATCACACCGTTCGCTGGTGATGGATAGCCGGCGCTTTCGTCCGACACGAGCGCTTCGGCTTCAGGCAAGCTGTCAGGGCCAGCCATGGACGCTAAGCGAGACTGGGGCCTCCTGACGTGGTCGTCTGCCGCACTGTACGGGTAATGATGGACCGGCGGGATCTGATGGACAAGGGACGAGACGTTGAGGGCGGCGGATATGCGCTGCTGCGAACGGGCTTCGCTGGAAGGCTGGGCCTCGTACAGCTGTGCGCGCGGGAGTGGCGAGGTAGTTTGTTCTCGAGGTTCGGATGTCGGTCTGTAAGAGGAGGCCTGGTTGGGTGCGGCATGGGGCGGTGACAACAATGAGGGAGACGATTGCTGGCTGGAAGCCTGCGTTGTCTGCGGATGTGGTTTGGGATTGGTATTGCTCGATGCATTGGCAGAGGCAGAAGCGGGCAATCGACCACGCTTCTTGACCTGGCGGTTGTAGCGACAAGTATAACCGTAGTCTGGGAGATGTCAGCGTCCAATTGGCCATAACGGAGACAGTCTTTGGGCACGAGGAATCGCCGTCTTCGGCCGGCGCATAGTGAGAGAAGCTTCGCACGACAGCTGGGTACCACGAGGACAACTGTTCTTACCTTGGCATCGTCGGCAGGGGCTGGGAGACTGTTAGCCCGAGACGATCTGGTGGCGGACTCGCAGCTACAAAGGGGACTCACTACTCGCCGTTGCAGCGGGTGCGGGAGGTGCTGCATTTGTCGCAAGCTCGGCTCGTGCGCTTGCGTGGGCGGGCATGTTCTTGGAGTCCGGAAGGAGAGGCGGCAACGGGCGACTGGCTGTCGGGATCGCGATCGGGGCTCCCGTCGGCGGTCATGCTGACGTTGGGTGCCGACATGAACTATCGCAAACGAGCAGCAATGCTGGGCGACAACAGGACAGGTTCGGTATGCTGGCAGGATAAGGGTGGTGAGGATTTACCCGAGGTGTTACCACGGCGGACTGGACGCGGCAACGCTACGCAGCGCGAGGGCGGGAGAGGTGGTGAGATGGGGGAGAAGTGATTTGAGGGGAGAATCCGTGGCAAGAGCTTAATCAAAAGACTTGGGCTGTGATGGCGTCGACCTACCTACTCAGTCTGCAGTTGGCAGGTTACACTCGTGTTTGTGAGGCGCAACCTACCAGCGGCCAACTTCCTACCTACCTAAGTATAGTAGGTACTTCCTACCGAGTTATCCACCCAAACACCTACTGTATCTACAGTGGCATACCTTATCAGCAGGAACCTAGAGACGCACGAGACTGTGCTTTTTGGCTGCAACAGTGGCACATCTACAACCAGTTTGTAGGGTTCTCCCAGCGCTCGGGTCCCCTAGCAGCATTGCCTGCAAGCCCACGAAACCTCACAGCCTGTGAAAGTCAGGCGATCGTCCAACAATCAATCTGGTAGATTTTACTCTAATGCGGTACCATTGAGTTTCCAACGTCAGCCACACCATTGTTTTCTCATCAACCTCCAACTTAACCTCCAACTTAGCCTCCCCTTCCATCTTCATTACCTCTTCCATGGCCACGGCATCATGCCAACTGCCAGATCCGGAATAGCCCAAGCTTTGCTAGGTAGTCAGCGGGGTGACAAAACAGACCGCCGATACAGTCAATAGGGCTCACTTTTCATAACCGCAGATACTACGCTATAATTAAGGTGTCTTTTTAAAACTGAGGTCTTAGATGCAAAATAGAGTAAAGAATATCATAATATTTATTATGCTTTTTAAAATAATTATTAGGACCTAAGACTGACCGCTTCTTCTCGTTGCGCAAGGAATAGTACCGGCGGTCTATTTTGTCACCCCCTTGGTAGTGTATTTTTTCAAAACCTAGGCCTGCGACTCTGCCGGGCTGGCCACCCCTAAAGTGCGTGCCGAAAAAGCGTAGCAGTGCCTGCTAAAACTGTCACGGAAAGAGAGAGATCAGACGGGGGAAAAGAAAAGGATAAAAGGAACGGAAAAGTAGGGAAAAACGACGAAACAGTGGACAATACTCAAAGAGAATAGTAATGCTTACAGGAGTAAATATATACAAAGAATCATAAGTCACTTCTTACTTCTCTTTACTTGAGTGGCGTCTGTTTTATCATCCACTTGCTCCTGTGCTGCACGAATTCTGCGACGCGCGATCAGTCCTCAGCAGGCATATTCAGGCTGTATAATCTATATCATATAGCAAGCAGTTGTTCTTTGAGTCTACGAGTGTACCTTTGGGTTTCTCTGTGGGCGTGACTATTCTACCTATCTAGCTAAGTACAACAGTGCACTCGTTTCTCATTCTCTGGCTAAGAAACAGTACCAAATAGCCTGAGCGGCAAAAAGTATAATATACTCAAGACATTAAGCATTCAGCAATATTCCAACCAGCGACCCCGAATCTTAGAGACTGTCAATGGCCACCCTTCGTGGCCTCGCACAAGTTTTCTTTTGGCAAATCAAGAGCTTCATTTGCAAGCCCATGGCATGGTTGATAATCGCCATTGCTGTCGGGAAAGGAAAGCTCTGACTTAGTTCACCATGCTATACCCAAGCACGGGGTTCTGCTTCGAAAGTTCCAACGCGCGCTCGAAACCTTCTGCGCGCGTTTCTGATACTGTCGTCCACTCGCAGGTAGCATTTCTATCAGTCTCCCAGCACTAGCAAACACGTCTGGCTGAGAAATCAAAAGCTAAAAACTCGAAATGGCCTGTTTCTATAGGCAGAGATGTTTTTTCGGCGTTGTTTCCGCCTTCTAGTAGCTCATTCAGGGACAGCAAAGCCGCCATTTGTGCGACACACTGTAGCCACACCGATGTATCGATCCTTCTGTTAGTGAAAACTCGTGCCAAAATGAGCACACGAAGCTTGTGGACGAAGAGAGAACCATTTGCTCAATCTCTTGAATTGCGTCTTGAGGAGTTCCTCCAGATAGTGTTGTTGTAATCTTTGACAACCATGCTCTTTTCGAAGTCCCAGCCATTGGAGCTTAATTTGGTGGCACTTCTCAGCTAACATGATAGATTTCTCATATAGATCTTAAGGATAAGTGCGCACATACTAGCATAGTGAAACTAGACGGCAGTGTAAGGTGGTTTTCTGTAAGATTCTGCGCCACTGTTGACCGAATTAGCATTTCTTTAAAAAGAAAAACTGTTTTGCTGTGCGGCACTATTTTCTCATGATTGCCAGCATGACAGTATCGCCCATCCGTCTCGCGATTAGGGCAGATCACATCGAATATCCTTTTCTCGATGCCCGTGCTAAATTTGGAAAAGAAATTGTCGATACCCATTAAAGGCTCCGAATGCGCGCGTATCTGATTCTAGTTATATGCAGTGTGACGCCAGAGACTCACAATTTTAACCGCGCCCCCCGATCTTCTTCCTTTAGATCCATGCACCGTCCACCTGGTATACACTGCCGCTCACAAACGTGCTCTCGGGGCCGAGCAGAAAGCATATCACGTTCGCTGTTTCCTCTGCAGTACCCTGGCGCTGGAATGCTGTGGGCTCATCAAACGGCGCGTCGGGGCGTCTCTGGTTAGAGTCCCAATTTTTCTGCATCAGCGGTGTGTATATGGCACCCGGGGCGACACTGTTGACGCGGATCTCGCGGTCGCCATTTTCCAGCGCAGCAGCCTTGGTGAGGCCTACGATGCCGTGTTTGCTGGCGTCATAAGCTGCATGTTTTGCGAAGCCTACTCTCCCCGTGTCAGCTTCGAATGTTCTCGCTCTGACAATGCGGCTTTAGATACACACACCTTTAAGTCCGTGAATTGATGACACATTGACGATAGATCCTCCATGCGCAATGTTCCGCAGCTCCGCACGCATGCAGTACATAGTCCCTGTTAGATTGACACCAATAATCTTGTCCCAGTCCTCATCCTCGAGTTGCGCCACCGTTGAAGTACCATGACACTTGCCAATGACACCCGCGACGTTGGCCGCTCCATCTAATCGCCCATATTTAGAGACAACCCCTGCAATCCAGGCGTCAACTTGGGCACGCTTCGAAACATCAACGTGTCCAATGTCGCATTCAATCCCCTGGTCGGCGAAATGTGCGGATGCAGATTTCATTGCATCTGAGTCGACGTCTGCAATACAGACTGTGGCGCCGCGCTGCGAGAGAATCTTGGCCGTTGCACAGCCGATCCCGCTGGCGCCCCCGGTGATGGCAAAAACGCGGCCCCGCAGCGACTTGTATTGTGTTATGCCCTGCTCGTCAGTTGTCTGGGATTTGACTTGCACCATGGCAGGCGCCACCGCTGCTGTCTGTGTAGTGGTGCTGGCGACAGGGACTGGTGCGGTGGTTGATGAGTCGGACGAATCGCGAGGCTCCTTGCTCGTCACCGTTGTCGACGGCGTCTTCACTCTGGACCACGAGTGTCGAATCTTGGTCAGTGCAGAGGGCATGTTCAAGTATAAACGACAAAGAAGACACCCTATGTGTAGTGGGCGGTGCCAAAGCGCAGCGCGATTGTTGATTATTTTACGCGCCAATATTTTCGTAGAACTTGCCAAGACGAGATAAAGGTCAATCAATCAGATAACTGAAAAAGACAAAATCCCTATTCAAATCATGAAAAGGGAAAAGGAGGGGGAACTTTCTGTTTTCAGAGGAATGAGAGGGGAAGAGGTATGGATATTAAATCGCCGTCGCGTCGAGGGCCAATTGTAGAAAATTTAGACCCGAAGGTTGCAGTCAGTGCCGTATGGGGAAGTATTTTTGACAGTCGCATATATGCGTCGCAATTCGCCGGCCACTCGCAGTAGTTAGCCATACCCAGCAATATAATAGGCCGAGACTTTTGCAAGGCTCTGGTTCCTCCTCCCACCTGTATTGTGATTAATTGCCGGCGGATGCTGACTGCTCCCCCCTGGCAGGAGCTTTGGTGGGGGTTGAAGTTCAAGCCGCCCCGCGATTGTCCAATTTCGATTCACCCGACGGGATGTTTCTCCAGAGTGGCGGTCGCGTCACAGACTCATAGCCAGTTGACCGCACTTTTCCATGTTTAATCCGTGGGTCGGTTTCTCGCTTTGTTCCGTAAGCAGATTTCCGATGAGGCTTGCGAACACAACGATCCGCACTGACGCAATCAAAATGACGCCTAATCATCGTAGTTCAACTGACATCGTTGCCGGCAGACGCTCGCTTGACCAGGACAGATGGCGACATGCTGTCGAGTTCTGTGTCGAAAGGCATTGTGCCACCTGTGTCAGCACTGTTCATCCGCTATGTTGGTATTGCCTACCTACTCTCTGCCTACACCTTCGGCATGACGATGTGCGCCAGAACATCATCGGGCTGAAAAGACCAATCTACTCTGCCTCCACACAATGACCATGCCTCGCACAAACCACCGGGGGTAGTCCCATAGATGTATTTGATGCCTCTCGATGCCGGAGTGCAGCCGTTTGAGCTCAGCCGCTGTCCACCAACAGCAGGCCCTGCGCTCTTAGCGCACTTTGCCCTTGTTAACCGTCACCGATCCCATGATCGGATGACTGAAAATAGCGCACTAAAAATGCATTACATGATGTAATAACTGCCCATGAAAGCGCAATGACCTGAAGAGTGCCGGCTCGCGGCAATGCGGCTCCTTCTCTAGTGCGATGGTGTGAAAAGCGAGAATAATTAGGTGGTCTTGTGGAAGTGCTACCGACACTTCCGGCAGTTGCGACAGTTTCAATCTCAAACTAGCATCAATCTTGCACCCTGCCGTGATGATGCGGACATTTTGATGTCGAGACATGGCCAGCTTACCGTGACAAGGGAAACTTGGCTGGCGCAGGCGTCCAGCGCATCAAACCCACCGGCCCAAACCATACATCCTTCTTTCCCCATGGAGGCCGCAAGACGGAACCTACATCTTGCACTAGATGACGATAGAGCCCAGCCAATAGTATGCTAGTCCATAATAGACTCTGTTTATCAGGTTCATAGATAAGGCACCCAGCACCGGATTATTACTAGTTCGCTGACGTGCAAAACACGACAGCTTGGCGGCACGCTGCATGATACAAGTCGCCAACTTCGCCACGGACGAAGACGACATCATCGCGCAATTTTTCTAGGTTGTTATCGTGCTCTCTCCGCTCTCTTAACTTTCTGGGTGCTTGCTCTAGTGAATGACGACGCCGCGACAGCATAGCCTGGGGATCACCAGAACGCACATGTTAATTATCATGGGCAATGCCTTCGACTCTTTTCTGTTATCGCCGCCTCCGCCTTTTCTATTGTTTGCGTCACTGGCATGCACATGAGTCTTGATGTTACATCTCTGACTGCGACACCACGTTGATCGTCGTCGCCAAGGCAGCATGTCTCACTGATAACCGTTCCTCGAACAGTGTGCGTACCAGTACTACGTAGTCGCTCTCATGCAGCACACAGAGTCTCTTGACTGTTTCACTGCACTGCCCTGCTCACACAGTACAGAAGTTGGGCACTGACCCAAGCACATCGTGTCCAATTGCAGACCGATCTGCTGTGCATGACAACGTCATGTTTCAAGCTTAAATTTTAAGCATTCGGCTAGCCAACATGACCAACCCGCATGCCCCTGCGTTTTCGTTTTCCCCCTCATCCATTGCTTTTACCCCATTCCCCCAGCATTTGAATGACTCTTCGACGTCCATTGTCAGCACCAAAAACACATGGGGTAGTTTTGCTTCTTTTGCTGTCGGAAGACGACATGGATGGCTTCCGCTCGGCGACCATTCACGCCGAGTTGGTCGTGGCGGCGGGTCACTAACACGGGCACGGCTCTTGGCAGTAAGGCGCAGCAGCGCCTCTCCCTTTTCGTCTCCTAATGCGTACTTCAGTCGTCCTACATGTGTACCCTTCTGTCCTCCCGCCAAGGTGCGCTGGGGGCCGTCTATCACGCCGCCCCGTCCAGGCCTAGATTGGATCTGCGCATCGCCGCCGCTGGGCTGAGATTTGGCCCCATCCCGCCAAGCCGGCTTCTGAGATTGCCTGTGCATACCATCATTTTTCGGCATTTGCTTTTCATTAACTAGAACATTATCATCTTCTTCTCGGCTCACAGAGCAAGTGGCAGTTTGCATGCACGTTTCCAGACTCTACTTCGTGCCAACGGGCACCCACGGGAAGACGCGGAGTTGTCTGTCAAACGTCTCATGGAATGCATGCAAGATAAGCTTTATTTTTCTGCAGGGATGACACAGTGTACGCCCAAGTCATAACTCTGCACCAACACCGTGTCTCAGCACAGATGAGTGTGTGGAATCTCTACACCGTACAAAAGCCTTGGCATTGGGCACCGCATCCCCAGTAGTCCTTGTCTTGCCGTCACAAGACTGCCGGGCTGTCTGATAACAAACCATGTTCTCAAACACCCGTTGAATATAATATGCGCGCCTCTCCCGGCCACTCCGGGATGACGTTGGCACTGGAACGCCTTTTTTTATGTCCCCATCATTTTACGGGCCTAGTTATCGCTCTCAGTCTCGTAGAAACACACCATGAACGCTGTCGGCCCCGACTCGCCCAAGTGCCTGAAATATGCACAGTTTGCCTCGCACCTAGTACGGTGGCAGTTTAAAGTGATTTACTGGACATTGTTTATCACAAATCTACTGCTTTTGTTCTTCGGGTCCTTTGTATACGACAGGTGAGAAAAGCACACCTCGATTTCTACACATCCGCTAACCGTATCCAGAGCCCAAGATGCGCTGTCAAAGTACTCCGAACATCCTGGCCGCCTCCAAAGGCGGCTTCGAATATGTATCGGCATATGCACAGGGTGTGTCCTCACATCGACGGTTATAATTGTGATGGAAGTCTACACATTGCTGGCGCTACAGTTTTGCGACGGCGAGGACCTCATGTCTCTGTATTGGTCGACGTGGACCATGATCCAGCTTGGCTCGCTCATCGCCATGGTCGGCGTCATACTCGCCATGTTTCACACTCTGCGCAATAAACAGCACCCGTGAGTACTCATCCGGTCACTAATGCGGCAGCGCTAACGACTACCAGTCCATGGGCATTGGCGCTGGGAACACCAGTCCTTGTTATTGCAGGGCTATTACACATGTGCTACTACTGTACGAGAGCGCGCTGCAAGAAGTTGTACAAACAGCCGAAGTTGGAAACAGATACCGAGCCGCCAATGAGCAGAGTGTATGTTGAAATTTGACAACTTGAAAGTCAAGCGCTAACTTGGTCAGCAATACCATCGGCCCAAGCTCCAAAAATTCAATTGACGAGACTATAAGAGGCGAATTTATTGGATTTACCGTAGAAGGAGGGCCAATAGTCAGATTCACGAATGGCGACGGGATTGAAATCCCAGAAGGTGCGGAGTTGCTGGGCCAATCTGATTCAAATGGGGTGTTAATTGCGTACCGCCGGGACTCGGTGCGTTTCCTGACGGAGGATCAGGAGACAAGCGACGTGATATCTAGCGCAGAGAACAGCAAGCAAAAAGAGAAGCTATAGATAGAGACCATTTGAATTATAGACACACAGCATCATGATCTACAAACGGAGAGTCAGTTTTATTCGTTGTGGTGTAGGGTAACTAGGAGAAAACGAGACTGAGTGGTGACCAGACTTCCAAATGTGATCACAAAATACAGGAACTTTATGTGTCTATTGTGATGAATTCCACTCGTGGAGCTACAGACCTTTGCGGGGAATTTTCCTGCCTTCTGCAACCACGAGAATGATAATAAAGGGCGATGCTTGAACGTGCGTGGTAAATATACACTGCTGGACCGTGGCGGCGGGGTTTGTGGCGGGGTGAATCTGTCACCCGATGTCGGGCTGCTTGCTAATCAAGCTATGAATGTTTCTTTGCGCCGCGACTTCTGCTTCACCAACTGCACATGCTCGACGAGCATCAGAGCTGTATTCGAATACCCGAAACCACAAAAGTACTAGCTGTCTACGAGCTACACCGCAGCGCGACTATGGGCTTGGAGAAGGTCAAGCACATTGTGCTAGTAGGTTGCTCGTTCTACCTACTCCTTTGCACCCTTAACTGACAGTAACACATGTCCTTTCCGGCAAAGGAGGCGTCGGCAAGTCTTCAGTCACGACACAACTCGCCCTTTCTCTGGCCCTCACCGGGCGCTCGGTCGGCATTCTCGACATCGACCTGACCGGCCCCTCGATTCCGCGTATGCTCTCGATCGAATCCTCTAAAGTCACACAAGTCCCCGGGGGCTGGGCGCCGGTATGCGTGCAAGCTGCTGATGCGGGCGCTGGGACTGGCAACCTGTACGCTATGAGCCTGGGCTTTTTACTCCCGCAGCGCGGCGATGCGGTTGTGTGGCGCGGGCCGAAGAAGACGGCC
Organism: Akanthomyces dipterigenus; assembly: GCA_030783385.1. Taxonomy (NCBI): domain Eukaryota; kingdom Fungi; phylum Ascomycota; class Sordariomycetes; order Hypocreales; family Cordycipitaceae; genus Akanthomyces; species Akanthomyces dipterigenus. The sequence continues at coordinate 1,185 of JARJRE010000193.1, read as the reverse complement.
ATGATCCGGCAGTTCTTCAAGGACGTACTGTGGCCCGAAGTAGACTATTTACTTATCGACACGCCACCAGGAACGTCGGACGAACACATCTCGCTCGCGGAGACGCTGCAGCGTGACGCACGCCCGGGTCAAGTTTCGGGGGCAGTAGTGGTGACGACGCCGCAGGCGGTCTCGACAGCCGATGTGCGCAAGGAGCTGAACTTTTGCGCCAAGACTAGCATCAATGTCCTTGGTGTGGTGGAAAACATGAGCGGGTTCGTATGTCCGCACTGCGCCGAATGTACCGACATTTTCGGGTCGGGGGGCGGCAAGGCAATGGCAGAGGAGTTCAAGGTCCCGTTCCTCGGCACGGTGCCGATGGATGCGCAGTTCATCACGTTGCTTGAGGAAGGACGACGGCCACAGTATCCAGTAGGCACGCATGTGAAAGGACAAGACATATCGAGTGGAGAGAGAGGTGGTGATGATACGGGGCCACTGATGGAAAAGTACAAAGACTGTTCGCTCTATCATGTATTTAAGGGCATAGCCGAAGGTTTAGTCGCGGGGACGACGAGCGGACAAAAGACTATTTGAATCGCAGCAACTGACATTCTCAATTGCGCATAGAAACTAATGACGAGAAATGACCTCTAGCGCCAGAAGACCCTGCTTTCAGTGAGGAAATTGGTTCCCAGCGATGGCAGGTCTGGTTGTTTGTTTCGCGCAGACACGTACGTCGCATGATGCACCGTGTAAATCTTTTTTGATCGCGCATACACACGCCATTACCTAGACGACGAATTCGACCTAGTAGTCGCTCGATGGGCGCATTTGGCGATGGCTCGCGTGCGAGTTACCCGTATGCGGCAATTGAGCACACAAGTGATGGGCGATGCGAATGTGATGCGGCTGGCAATGAGGCACGACCAGTACGAATGATAGCTGTCAACCAACGCTATTGCATGATTCGGTGTGTAGCCGGCCCGGGACTGACCGTTGCGAGGCAGATCCGTGCAGGTAAGAAACTAGAGCGCCTTGCTGGGACGGGAATCAATGGTGTCTCGATGCCAGCCTACAAGCCTGCAGCTGGAGCATATTCAGCTTGCTGCCGGATAGCCGCAGCCGATGCACTGTCAGTATGCAGAAACCCACTTCGTTAGCTGGCGTGGCTGGATGCCGACTAACGTCGGCCACCCACTTGGG